>JAMAHW010000012.1:503573-661959 GCA_023627715.1 Periconia sp. R9002 | reverse complement strand
TTGCCTTCGCCAGTCTAACCATAATCTAACAATTCAAATCTCAGCTACCTTGTGCAGCCCGAGCTCGTCAAGCTGGCGCAGACGCACGGCATTGCGATTACGGCCTATAGTTCGTTTGGACCGCAGAGCTTCCTGGAGCTGCCGCAGGTGTTTAGAGATAAGGCGACGAAGGTGGGCCTGTTGTTCGACGCGGACCCTGTGAAGAAGGCTGCGGAGAAGCATGGAAAGACGCCCGCGCAGATTTTGCTTAGGTGGTCTACGCAGAGGTATGTTGTTGCCCTCCATCTTTTCCTTCTCTTTTCTTTAGACAACTTCCTTCACATTTCTGGGTGATATCGAAGAATCGCGTAAAGCATATACTCACCATGAAGCAGGAACATCGCCGTTATCCCCAAATCAAACAACAAAGAGCGACTCGCGCAGAACCTTGACGTGACCAGCTTTGACCTTAGCAAGGAAGAGATAGAGTCTATCTCTGCGCTGGATAAGAATTTCAGGTTCAACGACCCGGGTCACTACTTGCCGAACCACCCATTGCATATTTTTGCTTAGACTGTAGACGAATTTCTGAGGAACGGGCAAAGAGAAATAAAATACTTAGACGGAATTTGTTCTACATAGACTTATAGACTGTTTGTTGACACATGCGTGGACCTTCTTGTGAAGTGACTGATTGTAGTTTTTATGGAGCCATTGAGATGTTGAGCACTTGCCTACTTACTACAGTTACGTAGTTTCGACCCATGCAACGAATTTCTGGTCTAGGTCGTTTCTAGAGTCGCCAGCAATGAAAAGCTGGGCTGCGCTCTGAGTCCAAGTGCCGGCGCGTGGTCGATTGATCCTGGTCACGTTAACCCGAAAGTATTATTCAAGCTTTACCACAAAGAGCCAGGCCGTAGGTTGTCGTATGACAGAGTCAACCGGCTGCTAGCTTGGGTCGGATATTTTCCGATGCTAAGCTGTTAACGCTTTCTTGGGGTCTGTATCGTATCGCGATCGGAGACGTCTTGATGCGGTTCAGTCTGAGAGGGACATGAGGTCAAATAGTTTGTTTTCGTGTCTGAGCATGACATCAACCAAAAGTCAACCTCTTCGGTGCAACTGAAAGCATTGATGCAGTTTTCCGGGTCATGTTCTCAGGAGCTCAATTGATGGATGCATATTCCGATCTGGTAGGGCTAGAACTTGAGGGGACTAGCACCGGGAGATGCCGGAAAAAGGCCGAAGCCACAACAGTACATTTCCCATCAACGTCACCCCATCACCGCCTGTCAGGCGGATGTCCACAATGACAGCCAAGGACACCGTCTCTTTGTCGACCGGAGCTTGCACCGGCGTGTTCCTAACGCAGACAAGAGCCTCAACCTGGGCCTCGGTATTCAGAGCATTCTAAAGCCAGCACATGCATCTCTACGAACCCGCCCTACCACTCTCCACTCTGCGGGGAAAAACCAATACCCCGTCTATGCCAACCTCCACGTGCGATGTCAAGTTTCCTCGATCTACTCCACACACTATAGGGGACAGTTCCCCATGGCACACCACTCCGCGGGGTTCGATTTGCTTCCCTGCCAATGGGCAGATTCTCGGGAACAACCTCTTCATTGGAAATCCTGGGATCTCCACACTTGGCGGCTCGGCAGCGACCATCTTCGCTCGCTCTTCGGTGCAACCCTGCCGAGCACCCCGAAACAATTTGTTTGCTTCGAGGGAACCCAGTCCGAAGTGAACTGCCGATGGACTGAAATCCTGTCGACGAGGTCCTTGGGGTGCTTCTAGAGTCTTGGTGCGTGGACGACTTGTCGAGATGCCCGAGTCATGCTTGAACGGGTTACAATGCGCGTAGATGTCATCGCAGGCATCATGCACGCAAGAGAGGCTCCAATTACAGCCCCAAAAAATGTTTATTAACAAGAGAAACTCCTACCTAGATTCTTTCGATTCGAGAAAGTACATCATCTCACGATTTTAATCTCTAATCTCAACACCAGCCACAGTCTCTTTCAAGATGGCCGTGTTCAGTTCCATGCGGTGGACGCGCAAGGCCCTCATCGTTTCTTTCATGCTCAGCATGGTTCCGTCCGGTGTATCGTTGGCTGTTCCTCGATCTGATGACAACTCCACTCTTCCTTACAGAAATGCTTCGCTCTGTGTGGATGATCGTGTCGAGGATCTCCTCTCTCGCATGACCATCGAGGAGAAGGCAGGTCAATTGTTCCACACCCAAATCCAATTGGGTCCCAACGGAACTTTGGACGCGGGAAATGCGACCGCTTTCCGAAATAGCACGGAGAATATGGTTGGAGAGAAGTTCATGACGCACTTCAACTTGGTCGGAACCGTCGCAGATGTACGCACGAACGCCCAATGGTACAACAGACTCCAACAGCTTGCTTTGGATACTCGCCTAGGCATTCCCATCACTCTCTCGTCCGACCCTCGACACACCTTCACCGACAATGCTGGAGCGTCTATCGCCGCAGGTACCAAGTTCTCACAATGGCCCGATTCCATCGGTCTTGCGGCCATCCGCGATCCTGAACTTGTTCAAAAGTTCGCCGAAATTGCCAGGGAGGAGTACATGGCTATTGGTGTGCGATCTGCTTTGCACCCGCAGATCGACCTTACTACTGAGCCCCGTTGGGGCCGACAGGCCACGACAATGGGTGAAGACGCAAACCTCACATCTACGCTCGTCGTTTCGTATCTCAAGGGCTTCATGGGCGACAAGTTTGGTCCACACTCTGTTACTACCGTTGCAAAACACTTCCCCGGCAGTGGTCCTGTTCAAGGTGGTTTGGATAGCCACTTCACGTATGGCAAGAACGCAACATACCCGGGTAACAATCTTGAATATCACCTTAAGCCCTTCAAGGCAGCCATTGCTGCCGGCGCCAGACAAATGATGCCCTACTATTCTCGCCCTATGGGCACCAAGTACGACGAAGTCGCCTCATCCTTCAACAAGGGTCTCATCACCGATCTCCTACGCACCGAGCTCGGCTTCGACGGAATTGTTGTCAGTGACTGGGGTCTTATCACCGACACTTACATCTTGGGGCAATACATGCCAGCACGCGCATGGGGAGTTGAAAACACCACCGAATTGCAACGTGCAGCCCGTATCATCGATGCTGGTGTTGACCAGTTCGGCGGCGAGCAGCGCGTGGAGCTCATCATCGAGCTCGTCAAATCCGGCGTCATCACCGAGGAGCGCATCGACGCCTCTGTCCGCCGCCTGCTCCGCGAAAAATTCATGCTGGGCCTCTTCGAGAACCCCTTCGTAGACGTCGCAGCCGCCGAGCGCATCGTAGGCAACGCCTACTTCCGCCGCCTAGGCAACGAAGCGCAGCAAAAATCCATCACGCTTCTCTCCAACAAAAACAACATCCTGCCCCTCAAGAACCCCTCGGCCACAAAATTCTACGTCGAGGGCCTCAACACCACCGTCCTCTCCACCTTCGTCAACCACAACATCACCATCGTCTCCAAGCCCGAAGAAGCCGACCTCGCCATCCTGCGCCTCAAGACAAACTACGAACCCCGCCCAGGCGGCTTCGAAGCAAACTACCACGACGGATCCCTCGCCTACAACGCCACCGAGCAGGCCCGCCAGCGCGCCGTCTACACCGCCGTCCCCACCATCGTCGACATCTATCTCGAGCGCCCGGCTATCATCCCCGAGATCATCGAGCAGGCCGCCGCCGTCGTCGGCAACTACGGCGCGAGCGCTGAAAACCTCCTCAGCGTCCTCTTTGGCCGCAGCGCCGATGGCGTCGATAAGGTCGAGCCGCTCGGTAAACTCCCGTTCGATCTCCCTAGCTCCATGGCCGCGGTCGAGAAGAGCCGGGAAGACGTGCCGTTTGACACTGAGAACCCGGTGTTCAGGTTCGGGTATGGCTTGAGGTATGAGGAGAGCTGCTGAGTTTTATACCACGATGTTATGACATGTGCACGTATCTCTTCCCGAGAGGAGCACGCTTTTTCATGAATTTATGTAGGAAACATATCTTGGTTGTCAAAAAAAGTTCATACCAAAGGAGTATCACGTGCTAGCGACTACTGTTAGAGGATGTCCCTTTTTCTATCGAAATTTTTTTTTGTCGGTAGTCAAAGGTCGTCCAAACCTTATTCTCTGTATATACCCTTTCCAATAATATTCTTTACTTCGTTTACTTCGTTTACTTTTGGGTCTAAATATGTACCTAGGTACCGATGGATAGTTGAGTAGTGCTTTCCCATCCTCTTTAATGACACGAATACGATACCATAGCAGACGACGATATCACATATCCCCCATCCATCCACCACCACCACATACACATCCTCCCTCCCCCTCTAGAACCTAACTCCATCCCACTTCCCTCAATCAATCAATCACGCCCCTCCCCTCTTCCCATCTTTCCTACCACTCACTTCTTACTCCCCCACTTACCACATACTACCTACCACCCCGTACCTAACCCCTCTAGCTCTCAATCTCCCAATAAACTCCCTCCTCACCAAATCCCCCGTACACCCCCATCTCTTAAAACAAAACCCACCCACCCATCCTGTTCTCTCACTCACTCACGTACGTGCATACATACACAACACACCCCATTCACTTAAAACCCACATCTATCTCCTTAGAAGCCCCATGCCAATTTCCCCTACCGCGCGCGTGCGAGTTGGACATCTAGCTGCACTGTGGCGTTTACATAAATATACGTACCTATCTATATATATGTTAATATATATCAAACTACTGGTCGAGCGTGGTGAGTCATGGTAGTGCGTACAAGGTGGCGATGGTGGAGTGTTTAGGGACGATCAATGGATAGTTTGAGTCGGTAGTCTATCTTTCATTTTTGATTAGTTAGTCCCTTAATTTATCTGCGTGCACGTCACGTTCGTAGCTAGTGACGTTTTTGTAGCTGCTTGTACATACCTTCGAAGTTAGATACATATATTGCAGGGGTTTACATTGTCACGCGATCTATTTTAATCAAACTCCTCCCTTCTTTCTTTCCCTCCTTGAAAAAAGACTTTTCACGTAGGGAATCCTTGCGCATCGCATCTCACACCTGTCATCGTGCCGTTGGAAAGTTGGTTAAATTTGACTTATTCATTTTTTTGTCATGTTCAGTGATAACCACGTCGAAAATCGAAAACTATGTAGCATGACTAAAATCAAGTCAGGAAACCGCCAGCGTATGCAAAAACCCTAAAATGCAGCAAAAAATCATGTGGGATACGCCATAGAAATGCAGAAACATACGAGGGTGGGGGGGTATATATATCTTCAACTTTTTCCCATTCCCTCCGACCAAAGATGCAACAAAAACCAAAAAGCAGAGAAAAAAAAAGTTCCGGACCTTTTTTGGGTATACGTGAAAGAAGGGGCGGGGGTATCAAATCCAGTCCAATCCAATCCTTTCCCAATGCAGAATACAGATATAAAAAGTAGGGAGATAGGAGGGGTGGGTGAAGAAGGCTCCAGTAGCGGGGCCGGATGGGCCAGAGATAGAGAAGGTATGAAGAATCATTCCATGAGAAAACGTCAAGCTGGCATAACAAAGAAACAATGGAAGAAAAGGAAGTGCCACGTGAAAGACAATAATTAGTCCGACAAAGTAAGACAAAGAAGGGAAGCTTAATTATCGACGATCTAAAAAGAGAATTAGCACATGCATAGAACGCTTATCAAAACAGTAACGTGAATAAAGGGGGAAAAGTACATTGAAGGATTAATCAGTGGGGTAAGAAAACCTACCCTTGAACTGGCCGCGGAGAGGAGGAGCGGCACGAGGAGCGCGCCCAGGCGGTGCTGTTGCTTTAGCGGTGCTCGGAAGCTCCGTGACGGTTACTTTGACAATGTTTGTCACGGTAACGACATCGTTCTTGTCTTGTTTGTTCTTGTCCTTGTTGCCGTTGCTCGGGGGCGCCGCGGCGGGGACATTGCTCGGTTGAATGCGACCTGGGCGCCTGGTGATGGTGGGGATGTCGTTGGGTCCGTTGCTGTTCGCGGGCGGGGCGGAAGGCTTGCTGCCGCCGGCTGGAGATGTCACGGTTGCGAGGGTGGTCGGTTTGTGAGGAAACTGGCCGGTGGGTTGAGAGGGTTTGTTGGAGGGAGCGGGCGTGGGCGCAGATGGACCGTTGCCGCTGCCGCTGCCGCCGAACTGGATGCCTTTGTTTTTGAAGTATGGGCCAACTTCGCCTTTGATAGGATCCGTGTACATTGCCTTTCGCGATGCGAAGTTGGGCACAGCCTTGGTCATGCCGTCTTGCTGGAACATGGGGTGTTGTAGCTTGGCGGATTCATCGATCTTGTCAACGACATCGACGTCCATGCAGGTGGTGTAGTACTCGTCCTGACCTTTGGGCTGGCCGGGATTCTTTCCTGGCTCCGTGTTCCATTGCCATACCCAGTAGAGGGTTAATGGTTTACCGGTCGCGGCATCCTTGGGTATCTGGACGTTGCTTTCACATGGAAGCTCGAGATTACTGGGCCCGGTACCAGCTTGACCAACGGCATAGTTGGGATGTTGGCCTGCCCGTGCCTTGGAAGATGTACTGGGATTATTTTGGTGACAACGACCGTCATCGTAGTCTTGAGTTGCCAATAGAACACCGCCCTTGTTTCCACCTTTTCCGTCTGGTGTCCATTGCAGTACATTGACCAGCTTCTCATCGGCCTTCGGCTCTGTTGTGCCATATATAAAAACCGTGCCGTTATTGTTGGGTTTCCAGTTGTTGGGTTCTTGCCCTACGAGGGTGACGTGACCATTCTCAAGGTATCGCATGGCGACGAACCTACCCGGGGTGGTCTTCAGACGAGGGTATTTGGGGGTTTGCTTTGCTTGTCGTTGATATGGGTGGCAGAGTAGGGTCTCTTCGCTGATCCAAGGTAGTGTCTTCTCTTTGATAGAGGGAAGTAGATATATCGACCCGGAGGCCGCGACTCCTGGGTCCATATTGTATTCTTTATCGCCCTGCACGTATTTCATGCGCGGATAGCCAGCGTCGCCAACGTAGTTGCCTTTGTCGTCGATATTGCGTAGCTGGTCGATCCAAGTGTGGGCAACAACCACTGGCGCAATGCTGAGCAGCGCAACCAGCGTTGTGTGGAGGTTCGAGGTCCTCATTTTTCTCTTGCGATGTTGTGAAGAAGGTAGCTCAAGATACTGACCAGCAAAATCAAGGCTTCCTGGAAAGAGTGTAAAGGTGTTGGAGTTGTGCAAAAGTTGTCGTACTTGTGATACTGTTGGAAGAGAAAGTCTGTGTTGCCGGAAGAAAATGATAGCGGGAAGAAGTCTAGGTGGGTGTGTCCGAATATAGTTGGCGCCCAGCACTCTGTGTGGGAACAATGTAGAAGGTGAAGGAATCCAGCTCTTCACAATAGGTTGGTCAATAGGCCCATTGTCTATGTTCACAATGTAGCCTTTGTTGCCTGCAACGGAAGAGGAAGGAAATGCACGTCTTTCGGCAGCGCAAAATCGACGTGAAGCGAGCAGTTGGGCGTGGCACAGGCATCGGAGGCTTTATTAGGCGGATGAATGTAGTGAGACAGAGCCGGGACGCAGCGCTGCTGTGTCCACAAAGGGAAAAAAAAGAGCGAACGTCAGCCAATCAAAGGTCTCAGACTAGAGAGATCGAAACTATTGTAGCCACGCCACCACGCGCGCAGGTCAGTTAAGCTTCGCGAACCTGATATACCGCGTTCGATCCGCGTTTCATATTGTACGAGTAAGTGGGAATCTATAGCCGCTCGTATTATTATACCCGCTACCGGCATGATCCCGATGTCTAAATCTTCTGCGATAGAGGCGATTATGATGGAACAAAACGTTTGATGGTACGTGCTGGAAAGTGAGGTGAAGGACGATATGGATAGTCGAGCGCGGTGTGGTTGCGCATACCAAAGGAGCCATGGATCGCAGTCGTGGTCGTCTACACTGTAGGTATCTTGATCTACATACTGTGCCATGCACGAACAGTCGGCAGCTAGCCTAGGGCAGCATTGAGGCTCCCAGGCTTGCACCAATCGGGCCATACCGACCGGGTTTCTTATGGTTCTTGCGACACTTGTGAAGGTATTCATGGGTCCCTGAAATTAAAATTCGACATGGCAATTGCAGTTTGTAGCGACAAAGACGGCTGGCTGGCTCATGGATGTTGTCGGGCCTCAGTGCCAGCAATGTGCGCAAAAGTGAGTGGGCGAAAAGAAAAGATCCACCACAGCGATACGATTGCGCCCAAAAATATTCTTGTTGGAGAAGACGTCTGCACTGCGCGACGACTGGCGGTTGCGCGCCCAAGAAGCGCTTGGAGGAAAGGCGAGAAACGAATATGGATGGCAGCGGAGCAGTGGAGCAGAGAGAGTGGTGGGACCAGCCCCGCCCATTGTGTCCTGTTTCATGTCCAAGCGCAGACAAGCATTCGTTGGAGGCGGTTGGGCCTGCCCTGCTCGCATCCCTCAACCGAGACGACGTGATAGGACCGCGCGCTTTACAAAGCCAATGCGCAATGCCTCCTCCATCGACGTCCATGTCCAACTTGACGCTCGTTCTGTGTCTGCCTTTGATCCAAGGCATATTGTTCATGCGCCCGCACTCATGGCCAAAACTGGCCAAAACATGTGTTTGCTGTCAACGGCCGTGCAAACCGCGGGGATGGCGATCTTGTCCAAGATGCCCCTCTCCACCCAACATCATGCTCCACATTGCCTCTTCTAGCCCGTTCGTGTTTCGAGTTTTGACAGGCCAGGGGTCATCGCTTTCCAACGCGACCGAGAGTTTTTCGATAAGATGAAAGGTGATCCGAAGTGTATCGGCTGTCCTTCCTCTATTTACAGTGAAACAGTTGCGGGTAGCAGTCGCCGTGCGCACGTCACCGAAAATCATCGTGAGCCAAAGGTGCTACGGAAGCAGATTCGGATCCACCTTCAATAAACAACATTTCGCCACGCGATTCAGAGCCGCCTTGCCTTCTCTTGATGAAAGGGCGCAAAACAATATATCGAAACGAATGGTGTATATTGAGCGCAACTTGCGGAAGCGCTTCCGTGTAACGCATAGTCGTTGGCGACCATGTTTCATTGGATACCAGACGATACCGCAGAAGAAGGGAAACGACACGCGAACAAAATGTCACCAGCCACTGACCCACTATATCTATCGGAGCTCATCTTGTCTTTGGAATGGTAGCCCGCGTCTTAGGATTTCTCCCTCTCGAGCTCTATCGTCCGCGATTCTGCCTCTCGTTCGAATCGTTATGAAAGTATGAATGAATCATCGCAGAATATTGCTCTGAATGGCTATGACTGCAGGAAAGTGTAGGACACTCACCATTCTATAATGCTCCTTGGCCTACACCGCTATGTACTCGTCAGCAGTTTCTGAAGTTGGCCTGTAGACCAATAGATGCTGCCAACGTCGCACCAGTTCTAACACTCAGGAGAACCGAACACGGCTCTGATTTGGCTTGTTGCGATGTGATTCAGATTCAGGTTATAGCTGTTCTTATCGGAGCTATCGCACAATTCACATCCATTGGTATAGGTGATTCATCCAGATATTGGTTCGGCCATCTTCCAGTGATGATTCGTGCTCACGAAGCGGTATGTAGCATCCGTCATACCGTCATCACACGGAACATGTCGCAATATCACAGAATGATTGGATTTCGCAGCACAGCAACGTTTCCCCAGACAACCTGCCACAGCAGACGCTGGAGTTGCCGGTGGAAACATGGTTATGCGATATGGTTGCAGCTCGGATCGTAGTCGATGGTGATTCCCTGCGTTGTTTCTTTGCTACTTTCATTCGCCGAATTTTAGTGATTTGTTAGCACAAGTCGAACCCTACACCTAGCCTGTACATGGAGCAGCTTCGCTTTGATATGGAGCACAAGCAACTTCCTCCTTTTTTATCACCGTTTTTTTCAGCCAACATTGAAGTGAGTGGCCAGAGTCATTGCACTTTGTAGTTTGCGGAGCTGTATTATCCATGATACCCCATAATTTGCACCTGAATGTAAGTACTGCTAATTCGTGATCATTTGAAGTCTATGCCGTCTCATCTCTGAGGCCTGTCGTGTATCTATTGGGTGGTGTCGCGTAGAGCATTTATCCTCTCACTGAGTGGCAAAACTGTCGTTTATACAGAGATCTCCATAGGTTGCAAAATGAGAAAGAAAAAAAAAGAGATTACATAGTTCACACAAAGTGGAAAATCCACAATATGTGTACATGCATTTACAGTAAAGCGTGGTGGCGTGCTTTCCTCAGGTAGCCTTTCCAGAATCTTCTTGGCACCCGCTTACCTCAGCCCCCAGATCCCTACCACAGCTTTCTGCGCCATCGATAGCGCGCCTCGAGATTTCCAACGTCGCAAACAACTACCCTCTCCATCTACTCACCACATCCATCCCGCATACGCCTTCAGTTACCAATCTCGATACCCGCGCGCACAATCTCAATTATCTTTTAAACGAACGCCATACCTACGCCGCCCACTGAACCGCAACCATGGCCAACTACCTCGCCTCCATCTTCGGCACGGAGCAAGACAAAGTAAACTGCAGCTTCTACTACAAAATCGGCGCGTGCCGCCACGGAGATCGATGCTCGCGCAAGCATGTCAAACCCTCGTACTCGCAAACCATCCTCCTTCCCAATCTCTACCAGAATCCGGCGTACGACCCCAAAAACAAGATGAACCCACAGCAGATGCAGATGCACTTTGATGCTTTTTACGAGGACATTTGGTGTGAGCTATGCCAGTACGGACTGGTCGAGGAGGTGGTGGTGTGCGATAACAACAATGACCGTACGTTCTCCCTTCCTTCCTTCCCTTCGCTCCCGTTTCTCAGGGTTTTGCAAAGCAAGTACTAACCGATTCATGAACCACAGACCTCATAGGCAACGTGTACGTACGCTTCAAGTACGAAGAGGACGCGCAAAAGGCCTGCGATGCGCTCAACTCGCGCTGGTACGCCGGTCGCCCCATCTACTGCGAGCTCTCCCCCGTAACAGATTTCCGCGAGGCCTGTTGCCGGCTCAACTCAGGCGAGGGCTGCGTCCGCGGCGGCTTCTGCAACTTCATACATCGCAAGGAGCCGCTGCCAGAGCTGGAGCGCGAGCTCGACATGTGCACGCGCAAGTGGCTCAAGGAGCGCGGCAGGGATGAGAGGAGTATGAGCCGCAGTCCTACTCCCAAGCGATTTTAGGTGGATAGAGATGCTTTGGGTTTTGTTCTGTCTTGGGAAGGGATTTTTTTAGGCTTTTTTTGGTAATTAAGCATGGAATACAGCGATACTCGAGAGCAGGCAGAGGGAAAGTACTCTCGCTCTTGAGCCTCAAGGACACTCGAGACCATAAAATTGGGAACAATAGCGCAGGAAGCCTTCTCAACGGCTCCAACGATTACGTCGAGGGAATAACCGAATTGCCGAGGGAAGTGTTTTTCATTGCTCACTATATTGCCTCGGTGGGTAGCTTCTCTCCCTCTTCTGAGTGTATCGTCGTTGACTTTCTTCTTCGTTCTTTATAGGTTGGGTGGATAGCTAAATACAGGCGTAAGGTACCCGCAAAAAGCTTGTCTTTGTAAGATACACTAGAATGTATTTGCATCAGCGTCCTCTTTTTCTTCTTCTCTTCCTTTTTAGACGCATGCATGTGCTTGTACTTTATACCTCATTCAATTTCAATTTCAATTTCAGTCCACGAATCTCTCCATCCCTTTCCCACACACGCACTTCGCGGATGACTGAGTGCAGGATATACGTATTTGCCCATCTGTATTTTTCTTTTCTTTTATTTTTAATTGGACGGTCGTGGTGTAGTTAGGTCAAACTGTAGCAAAGCAAAACATGCAAGCAAGCATGAAATATAAACAGAGAAATATGACATCCGTACCTTTTTGCATTTGACTACCTACCTATGCTCTTTACCAACTAAGTAACTACCCTACCTAAGCTTTCGCCACCCCTCTGAAGATGCCATATCCTGTGCTAACCTGATTAGGTAAGGCCTATTCTTATTCGCGTTAGATCCTGCGAGTCGTACAAGTACACTCCTCATCTTTTTTAGTATCAATTCTTATTATCTGGACTTGTCAGTAGTTTGAAGGCTGAAAGGATAATAATTAATGTGAATACAGTTCAATCATATACTTTTGTCTGACTGGAACCAGTAGATTGCATACATGTATCTACCTAGATACTCATGACACTTGTGTTAAGATCAACCCAAGTACCTGCCTCGTATACACAGCCTCAGCCTGGCGCTTGCCAACGCTCAATCTTTCGTCTGCCTCTCCCATTCTCCTCTCCTCTTTTCAGTTCCATCTTGTCATCCCACATCACACCCGCTCTATCATCGAATGCCATAGAGCAACGACACATCCGCTATGGGCCAACGCCGCCTAGCAGCAACCGATTACACAGTCGGGTGGCTGTGTGCTTTACCCATCGAACTCGCCGCTTCCCAAGTCGTATTAGACGAAACACATCAAGCACCTTCGTACGATGATGCCGACCTGAACCCCTACACTTTCGGACAAATCGGCAACCACAACGTAGTTCTGACTTGTTTACCTGCCGGTCAGATGGGCATCGGTCCCGCTGCTGTCGGAGCAACACGAATGCTGTCAACATTCAGATCAATCCGCTTTGGGCTGATGGTAGGGGTCGGTGGTGGTGTTCCAAGCCCTGATGCAGATATTCGTTTGGGCGACGTCGTCATAAGCCAGAGGGTTGTTCAATATGACTACGGGAAAACAGGAAGGAATGGTGAGATATCTCGGATCGGCTCTCTCAACGCTCCACCCAGAGCATTACTGAGTGCCGTATCACAACTACGAGCTGGTCGATACCAAAGAATGACAACCTTTGAAACTCACCTAACTAAGTTTGAACAAAATCCACATTTCCGCCGCGATTCGACAGGACCCGACGTGCTTTTCGAAGCGGAATACTACCATAAAAATGGAACTACATGTACAGAGTGTGACAAGGGCAGAAAGATCCATCGGTCTGAGCGCCAGCCTGAAGATCTAGTTACCGTTCATTGTGGAACTATCGCATCCGGAAACCAGGTTATCAAGGACGGTCTGACTAGGGACAAGTTGAGCCAGAGTCTTGGGGGAGTGTTCTGCTTTGAGATGGAAGCAGCAGGTCTAATGAATGATTTCCCCTCTTTAGTAGTCCGCGGTATTTGCGATTACGCGGACTCTCATAAGAACAAGACCTGGCAGCCCTATGCAGCGGCAGCCGCTTCAGCGTGCGCCAAGGCAATATTATTGCTAGTTCCAGCGGCAGAAATAGCTCCAGTTGAAGCAACAAAGACCAGAGAAGCTTCAGATTTCAAGATTCCTTTCATTCTTAAGGGTGTGCCAGTAGGAAAGATGGCGCGTCGACCACATGACTCGGAAGCAATTGAGCGAGCGCTGCTCGCACGAGATCCAACATCGGGACGTCGAATCATGGTATTGCATGGTCTAGGTGGAATGGGGAAAACTCAACTCGCAGTTGACTTTGTCCGACGGTACAAAAACTCTTTCTCCGCAGTGATATGGCTCGACGGCAGTAGTGAGAGTAACCTGAAGCAGAGTTTTGCTTCATGCGCAAGCCGTATCCCGGAAGGACAGATTCCTGAACGGAGCCGAAGCTATGGCACTCGGAGCCACGTCGACGTCGATGTAGTGGTCAAGGATGTCTTGAACTGGTTAGACACCCCAGGAAACGACAACTGGTTATTGGTTATGGACAATGTCGATCGCGATTACCACGACGAGGACCCTGAGGCATACGATGTTGAAACATATTTACCCCAAGCCGACCATGGTGCGGTCTTGGTTACGACGCGTCTGGTAAATCTGGGGCAGCTTGGCGAACGACGAGAGATAAGAAAAGTGGATATTGACCACGCACGGGCTATCTTTGAAGTCTGGTACGGAAAAACAGTAGGTGAGTGTGGGATGTTAACACCGCTAGTTTCTCCCTTTGGATTCGGTACTAACAGTTGTACAGGACCAGAAGCCGATGAGCTTCTAGCTCTACTTGATGGTCTTCCGTTGGCGTTGGGGCAAGCTGCGTCATACATGACTGAACATGGAATATCCTTAGATACATACACCCGATTGTACAAAGATCAGTGGAAGGAACTCATGGAAGATAACGATGAAAGGTATTCACTACGTAATTATGGTAACCGAAGTGTAGCCACAACCTGGATGATATCCTTCAAGGCCATTCAGAAAAGAGACAAATCAGCCGCGAACCTGCTCTTGCTCTGGGCGCATCTAGACAATGGATACCTATGGCATGGGTTACTCACACCAAGACGCCCAAAATCAGAACAAACCATGACACAGACCTCGCTATGGATTGATGACATTGCAGAGAAAGAGATAGATTTCATCAAAGCCATGGGACTACTTCGGTCTTACTCGCTTGTCGAAGATACAGAAGAGAAGACAGGCTGGACCATGCATTCCGTGGTTCACCAGTGGGCACTGCACATTCAGGATGACAAGCAGCGAGCAGCACTATCGTGGATCGCGATTGTTTTAGTAGGTTTTTCTGTTCCACACGGAGATGACGTGGAATCCTGGAAGTCGGCGCCAAGATATCTTCCGCACGTAGCGCTGTGTAGAAAAATTCTTGATAGGAGCTTTGATACCATTGCGAAGGAGCAAAATAAAGATGATCAGTCACTCATTCGGTCGGTTAACTTTCTGGGAATTTTCTACGCATTTGCCGAAAGACATGTGATGGCTGGGGCAATGTATAAGCATGGCCTAGAAATATGTGAGCAGGTGCTTGGTATCAATCATATTGAAACGGGACGTTTAGCACTAAATCTAAGTAAAATGTATCTCAAGCTGCAGAGATTGGACGACGCGGAGGGACTCGCGAAACGGGCATTGCTGATCATCGAGGCGCACTATGGCCAAGAACACATAAATACCATAAAGGCATTGCGGCAATTAGGATCGTTGCACCGTCAAATGAGGGAAATGGATAAAGCGGAAAAGGAGTTGCAACAAGCAGTGTCAAGGTCAGAAGCAGCTTATGGGTTAGACGGTCTCCCGACGCTTGCTGCAATTTATTACCTAGGTCATATGTATTACGAAATGTCAATGTGGGACGAAGCAGAGAAGATGTACAAACGGGCATTGTCGGGAAGAATCAAGCTACTAGGCCCAGAGCACTGGGCTACGATAAGACCATGTACCAAACTCGGTATACTGTACCTGAAAAGCGGGCGTCTAGACAAAGCAGAAGATTTTATTCGACAGGCGCAGCAAGGTTTCGACAACGCTTTTGCTATTGGACGCCAATTACCGATATATGCGATCCTAGAAAATATAGTAAGGATGAGTGAGCTTTGCTGTAGGCAGGGTCGTTCAGAAGAAGCAAAAGAGTGGTTTGTGAGGTTTGAACACGATACTGTTCTATATTTTGGGGAGCACGAACTTGCACCTGATTATGTCCGCGAGTGGAATGATTGCCTTCGTAAGTTCAAGCTGAATCTCTTTGGTTATCGTGGCCGACGTTTATGAGGTATTCACTAACGGAAATCGGTAGGTGGAATGATTGAAGAAGCAACACATCGTTTAGCTTCAAACCCATCACCATGCGATGATGATGAGACATCCGAGAAGATACAAGGCATTGAAGAAGCTCGACAGACAACGGAAGTATCTTCTCCAACACCGAAAAAGCGAAGACCAAATTGGCCGAATCTCCGGCTTCCCACTCGGCTACGAAACATCATCCCAGCTAGTCGAAACAACAACCATGCCTTGTATGAAAAGAAAAAAAATCAGAAAACCATCTGAATAACAGCACATACATGGCGGTGTCGACACGGGATTCATGTATGATATATAGGTCTTCGAAGCCTTCGGCCAAATACCTACATGTTCGGAGGCACTCTCACATCATCATTTCAATTGCCAAAACCATCACGCCGTGCAAAACAACTTTATGGTCAGACTCGACACTTTTTTCATTATCTTAACGACTCCGCTGCGTAGAAATTTCCTACTCCATGTCTCTATCATCGTACCGAACGACTGAATAGACTTGGAACCATCCTCGCCGTCATCCAAGCAATCTGGGTCCACACCTCCGTGCCCCAAAGACAAAACCAAATCACAAAAGCATCCATCCAATACTAAACACGGCCTCAATCAACCAATTCCCTACCACCCACACAATCTCCAACTTCCTCCTACTCCTCATCCCCGGACTCCTCAAACACATCCCCAAGCTTCGAAGTGCTCAACTCGCCAATCCCATACTCCCGCGCCATATCAGCAGTAACACGCGGATGCTTCATTGCAACCGCCACCGCATTCCTTCCACCCACCATACTTCCCCGATCCTCCCTCGCCGTCCGCTTCATCTCAAGAAACGACTCCGTCGACGAAACCGCCGAAATCGACGCCCCATCCGTAAGAGCAGGTGTGTTGAAGAGCTTGATGCTGCTTAAAGACTCGGTAAGGAGGGATGTTGTTGATGCCTTGGTGAGGTCCGTTTTCTTTGCGAAGGAGAGGGGTGGGGAGGTGGGGCTTGCGTTTTCGTTGTTGGAGGAGGTGGAGAGTGAGGAGGTGGTGGAGGTGGAGAGGGATGACCAGGATGAGTTGGTGTCGGATTGGTCTTCTTGGTCTTGGTCGAGCTGTTGTTGCTCGAGTTGGAGTTGCTTGGCTTTTTGCTTTTTGAGGGCGAGGGCTTCTGCCTGGTGGCGTTGCTGTTGGGCAATTCGGGCTGCTCGTTCGCGGGTGTATGTCATGCCTCGTTGGGGTTGCTGAGGTTGTTGTGTCGGGACTTTGGGTGCCGCGCAACGGGGTTGAGGTTGTTGTCGTTGCTGTTGAGTGGCTCGCTGGGCTCGCGCCTTGGTAGAAGACATGTCCTGCGACTTGGAACTAGGTTTGCGCTGCGAGATGGTTGTCTTCCGGGGGACAGCTTTTTGCTGTGGGATAGCCTCCTGCTGCGACTTGGCTTTGCTTTGCGCGATCATAGCCTGTATCGCTGCCGCGCCATTTTGCCTAGCCACAACCTTGGTTCCTCCAGATTTGGCCTTGTGCGCCTTTGCGCCCTTATACTTCCCTTCAGCCACAGGCGGCTCGCGCTTCGAGAGATCGAATCGCTCTTTAGCAGGAGGATCATACGAAGCCGTGACACCCTTATTGTTCAACAGGACCGAAGCGCGCATCTCGATATCCTTCTTCGGAGCGCTGTCCTCGGAGAAGCGGCTCCAGTTCGACGACATGATGAAGCGGCAACCGGGAGGCGTTGGAGAGACTTTGCGAATCAAGCCCGAGGAATGGAGTGCCTCGCGCAGGTGGAGAGACGTCTCGGATGTGGATTTCTTCATCGTCGGGAAGTCGGTGGGAGGGGTTGTGCTGATGGAAAGCATCTTGCTGGTTGTGAAAGCAGTTTTTTTTTGTGTGGGTTGATGTGTCCTCAAGCGTTTGTTCTGTTTCGTTGCGAAGGACGTTGGTTTAGGAGGGAAAGTGTATATACGTTATTAGGGATGAGGTTGCATTGTGTAGGGTCAGGCAATTGTACAATATCAGTGTGGTGCGTTGTTCATATTGTACGTGGAGCATATTGACGGGGCTATTGACTGTGGTGTGATCCCGTGGTGAGTGTGAGAGTGAACGTGAGACTGAACTCTGCTGCGCTCCGAGATCACACAACTACGTCACACAACGGGCGTGGAGGGCGTTGATGGTTGCAACGCATTCGAGGTGCAAACGCACCTCGGTGAAAGGAAGAAATGGTGAGACCTCTGTACAAAACACGCATCCTCTTGCTCGTCGTTCAAACATGTGATCCACATCTTCATGAAGAAATTCAAGAATATCCTCGGTCATGGGAAGCCTAACGAAGATTCACCGATTCACTTCTGTCTTTCATGGCCCGAGGATATGTCTAGCGTCAGATTGACTATGTCAATACCGTCAATAATTTGGTTTTGGGCCCTGCGATGGTATGTCTATCATGATTCGTTCCGTCTCTTCCAAGGCTCGTCGTTGTTCGTCGCATGTGGGAACATCAATTGATCTTATGTCCACGTCAATTCACAGTTTGAGCTATACCTTGTCTCCTCTTCTCTCTCAGTTGATTTCTTTTAGGGATTATGGTAAGTACTGAAAAAATTTAGCTTAGACAGAAAATAAGGATGTAGGCGGAAAGATAGGAGCAAAGCATTGTGCAGTTGGGATTGTGGTAGAGCAGTGTATTAAATGCTTTTTTTTTCTGAAACTCGGTCCTTCGGTGATCTGAGTCTCTACCTCGTATTTCCATGAATTTATCGTTTTTTTTTTTTCTTTTCGCATGCTACACATGGAGCATTTTTCTTGTTCTCCCTTTAGCTGGTTTCCGAAATCCTGCACTCTCAAGTGCTCCCGCAATGCTTCCGCAATTGCGCGTTGAAATGCACCAAGATGGATTTCAGAGGCAGATATGGATCTCATCTTATTCATGGTCCGGCCATGTGAATCAGAATTTTCGGCTTTATTTTACAATAACTACCTAGGTAGTCAATGCATGTGAAGTTGTTGTACTCTGAGGCCTGTAGCCAATCACGCACAGCTTCCCCGCATAGGTTTAGCGCACCTTAACTAGAGTCGCAGCCTGCGCCACAATGTACACCGCATCTCAGCTCGCATCAGGAAAGACGCGTCACAGCCACAGTAAGATATATCCTTTATGGATGCTCACCACCGTGCTCTACTTATGCCCCGTCCATTGGCAAACTTCGAGAATCGAATCCTGTTCCATCTCAGCAGCAATAGGATTTGCAACAGTTGACATTTGGAGAGACACGCTGCGCATACGAACCACATCCTTGGTGTATAGAGCATAACCATTGGAAGTCGGAGTGGTCACGTCAACCGTAGGAGAGCTCACCAAACATGGTGTACAGGGGGAGGCCTTCCACAGGATGCAAGAAATGCCGTCAAAGAAAGATCAAAGTGAGTGGGCGTCCTTTTATATGCATACGTACCCGCACATCCTAGACACCATAACTGCTTTGGGTTTGATGTCGCCACCCAGGCCGCTACACAGTGGAATAAGTTACATGGCACGCCGCAGAATTCCCTAATCGGGCCACCATGGCGCATGCCGAGCCAAAAAATCTGAGCTCATTTTCTCCGATATACGACCCATGCTCATTGGTGCCCTTCGAAGATCGCTGACAATCTCCACTACAGTGCGATGAAAGACCCGGAGGCTGTTTGAAATGCGAGGAGAAGAGTTTTCCCTGCCCTGGCTACGATACTTCAGTCGACCGATTGTTCCGAAATGAAACAGCAGCCGTGGAGGTCAAGGCGAAAAAGGCAAAGGCGAAAGCCATCATTGCACGAGATGAACGGGAGAGGGTGGAGCGAGAAAGGGCTGTTCTCGCCAAATTGAAAAATGGCATGAGCATGCCGTTGATAGCACCCGCTGTGGACCATGCCATTAATTTCTTCATGCAGAAATTCGCGTGGGGTCTTGATGAACCCCCCATGCATTCCCAATACTTCAATCAGCATCTCCATACGTACGGATTCCACCCCATTGTTGCAACGGCCATGACTGCGCTCGGTCTCGCAGGCGTGTTCAACATGTATCGAGATCCTAGCCTAAAACGCGAATCCACCAAGTGGTATACAAAGGCTCTTAAATTGACAAACGAAGCCCTGAGGGATCCCAAGCAGGTAACTTCTGACAACACGCTTCTCGCCACGATCATTCTCGGCGTTTACGAGACCACTACAAACGACAAGTCACTATCAGCATGGGTTCACCATGTCACGGGCTCCTCGTCGCTCTTGCGTATGCGCGGTAAAAGTCAATTCGACACACCGGCGGGCCGACGAATGTGGTTGCAGACAATCGGTCTATTAACGCTCCAGTGCTTGGGCGCAGGAGAAGCACTTCCCGATTTCGTACACGAACTAGGTGAGGATATCCAGAATTGGGACAATAAGGACGAACCCAGCATGCGATTTTACCACCTCCACATCAAAGCCATCGACCTCCGGGCCCAAATCCTGAAACGACAGCTCACGGATCTCCCCACCATCGTCAACCTCGCCCTCGAGCTCGATGAAGCCGCTCAGAGGATCTTCGACGGCGTGAAAGAGGAATGGTGGGGTTACCAGGTCAAGACCTGCGAACCAGGCACGCCAGGCGTTTTCGGTACCACATACCATCTGTACGCGACGCTCGCCGCTGCACAAACTTGGGACTGGGTGCGGTACAACCGCATCTACCTACACGACATCATCCGCAATGCGCTCATTGCCGGTCTGTCGACGTCTCCGCCCGTCTTCTCCGGCGCCCACTACCTCGGCATGCTCGAAACATCCACCCAAATCCTCTACCAAATGCAAGCTGATATCCTCGCCACGATCCCGCAGCATCTCCAGTGCGTCCCGGGCGACTTCACCACATCCATTCCTACCTCAACCGGTACCTCTCCCTATCTCTTCATTGACTCGGACTTCCTAACCAACCCATCCCCAGGACCCGCCTCCACCACACTCCACTCCCTCCCCCTCCGCACATCCATCACCCGCTCACCACCACCCACCGAAACCTGCTCCTTCCTCACACCCCCTCCACCACCACCCAAACCCACCACCACCGAACACCTACGATTCTTCGGCTCAAACTACCCCGTCACTCCCGCCCCCAGCAAACCCTTCCGAACCTTCGGCGCAAACTACCCCGTCTCCACAACCCCACCCTTCGCCAACCCTTGTACCTCCACCTCCATCGTCCCCACCCACCGCCTCCCCATCCTCCGCATTTCCGGCGGTTTCTCCTCCCTCTGGTCGCTCTACATAGCCGGCGCGACGCCCATCGCGAGCTCGGAAAGCCAAGCCTACGTCCTGGACAGTATGCACCGCGCGAGCACCGAGTTTGGAATTAAGCAGGCCGATGTCCTGGCGGCGGCGTTAAGGATCAAGATTGAGAATGATCGGAGGGAGAGGGAGGGGTTGGGGGTGAGTGAGGTGGAGGAAGACTCGGACGAGGAGGAAGTGGAGGAGGATAGTATGGAGGCGAGGCGGAGGAGGGAGCGGAGGAGGGAGAGGAAGGAGAGGAGAGGGTGGAGTCGCATTGCGCCGATTTATATGCCCGTCGAGGGTCCGCATCTTGATGAATGAATTTCTTCCCGAGGGGTTTTGCGTTTGCTATTGTATTTTTGGGGGGTTTCTGAGCGATATGATTGCGCTTTTCTCTCTCTTACGATTCGCTGAATTACTTGAGACATGTTCCGTTCTACTAGAGAAGGCATAGTCCCCCATTTTCTCTCGTTGTGTCTAAATTTCTCCTTACCTTCTTGAAGAAAGGCTAAAATATAAAATAAAGGAAAAAGAAAAAAAGACAATACTGTTGCCCATTGAACAAATAACCCAGCCACCCACCCCTACCTATCTCACCAACACAAACTAACAAACACACAGCCAAAAACAAAATTACCCCAAAAATGGATTGAACAAGAAACAAATAGCAAGGCGAGACTAACTAATCACCTCCCCCTCCTTCCCTCTCCAACCTACAGAAAAAACCCAGAAAGCTCAACTTCCCCTTCCACACCATTTCTTCTCTTCTCCCTTCCTCACTTGAGGCATAATCGAAATTCTTGATTACAATGGAACGGAATGAAATGAAGCAAAACCTCCTTCCATCCCATGTCATCACGGATCGCGTTAATGCCTACAGATTCACCATAGTAGAAATAATCAATCCACATCACGCAGTCTAGCTACGTTAAGAAGAAGAGCGTGCCAACCGCGCTTTCTACTTTAAAAATACTATTAACTAACCTCTCAAGGTAGCTTCTGAAGACTTTTTACCTCTATACTAAAGTATGAAATGCTGTTTAATTGCCTGTACCACGCCCCCAGCCAAACCCCGTAATGTATGTAAATAAAACAAGTATGGAAGTACGGATTTGAAAAAATGGGGAGAAATGGAAGAAGGAAGGAAGGGGGGAATGTATGCGTGTCTGCACGCAGAATATAGATAGAAAAACTCGGCTACTCCGAGGGAAGTACACCGACAGATGACGAGATTCAAAGAACGCGAAAACATCCCCCCTCACCTATCCCACCCACGCCGATCAACGTACCTACATGCATAAAAACCCAAACCTCTAAAGACTCGTCTTATACTGCCAAGCCGAATACACACCAACCCGTCCTCCCTTCCGATCCTCAACAACTTCAGCATCCAACTCCACAGGCGAAGTAACCCCATGCAACTCACTCAACTCCCACTTCGCACTACCACGTTCATGCGCGTACGCCCCACTCACTATAGGCACGACATCCATCTCCCTCGACGCCATCTTCTCGACGTAGCGTGCCTCAACGGCTGCTTTTTTCTTCCAGATAAGAGCTTTCCGCACGAAGAGGGCGGCGAGGATGAGTAGGGCGACGCCGATGACGGATCCGATGCCGATGCCTGCTTGTTCGGCGGGGGTGAGGGGGGGTAGGGGGGATGGGGATGCGGTGCGGGAAGGGGGTGCTTCGATGGCGGGGGAGGGGGGTTGTGTTGGTGGTGGTGCTGGGTTTGGGGTGGACGGCGATGTCGAATGAGAAGGAGAAGAAGTTGGAGAAGAGGGTGATGATGAGGAAGAAGATGAGGTAGAAGATACAGCGCGACCGACAAACGACGCCGGTAATTCGACAACCCCAACATCATTCGTACAACACGTCGCATCCCCGCCACAACACCAACGCCGACTCGTCGGCGACCCATCACACGGCGTCATCAAGCTCCCGCCATCGCTGTTCCGCGTGTGGCGACACACGTCGAGGCAGTCGGTGCTGGTTGGGTCCGGGTTGGTGCAGAAGTTGAGCCAGTACCGTGTCGTGTTTTTGTTGTCCGAGGTGATGAAGTTGTTCATGCAGAGACCGTTGGGAAGACATATGTCGCGTGGCCAGCCGTCGTTGACGGACCCTCCGGGTGCGTTGGGGCGGTCGAGCGCGCAGCAGATTGTGCGGACGGGGTCGGAGGGGCAGGGTATGTTTTGGATTGTGGAGGGGATGGCGGTGCCGTTTGTGTAGTAGCATTTTTGGGCGGTGGTGAAGGTAGTGAGGAAGAAGGGGAGGAAGATGGTTGTTGTTCTTGGTATTTTCATGATTGGGTTCGCATTGGGGAATGAAGTCTCCCCGCCTTTCGAGACTTTGTTAACAGTTAGGTGTCGAGAACACCTTGGTATTGAGTCGAAAATAAAACTCTATGAATGCGTGACCGGTCAATCGTGATAATCAGACACGCATTGATCCATTAACCCATACGCATGCATGGACGTAGCCCGCCTGCTCAGTATCCCTCTCTTATCAAATAACTGAAAAGACAGTAACCAACAACCCAAAAAGACAAAACGAAAGTCGGAGAAGAAAAAAACGAAGAGAAACGCAAACCACCGACACCCATATTTAATATAACGAAAACCCAAGTCCACCGCAATGCAGCCCCGGGGCGTAAAAATTCGAACCCCGGGAAACAAAACTCGCATATCAATATGTACCTAATCATCAATCCCATCTTCCTCTACCACCATATGAAACCACCGCTACCAAAGCCCACCACTCCCCCTCTAATTTTCCATCTTACATCAGTCATCTGTCTACTTAGGTATCTCTACGGTGTAGTTCAAGGGAAGTGAGCTCTACCCTGTAGGTACGGACGGGGTGTAAAAAAAAAGGCCCCCACCATCTCTCGGGCGTATATTAGAAACCCCGTGTACGGCCGTAACGCTTCTCACATAATAGACTATGTAACAAACTACGACCGAAAACGTGGAATGCTGACAGGATGGGGAAACAGCTTACTACTACTACTAATCTCTCAACCTCTATTTCCTCTATTTCCTCTTATCTATCAGGAACCTGGCTTGTTTAACGCGGAGAATTATCCTGGAGTGTTGGTATGTATCTAGGTATGTACTGATAGTCAACACATCGGAACTTGGATGGAGGGGGTATTCACAATCCTTGACGTTTAAATTTCACAATGAACACAAAAACTAATTACATACATATATAGTAGACTTCTAAGGTTCTATCGAATGCCTTTATTTCAAACTGAACATCTCAGCAGGGTGTTTGGCTCCTACATACTCAGCTAACATCAATCGGCATGTATCCCATCCCAGCCAGCTGATTGGACACGGCTGAGTTCAACTGAGATTAAAGCACGAATCTTATAGGTAGTACATAGGTACATTCCTCAATTTGGCTTAGCTTTAATCAAGGGAACCAGCCGCACGGGAGGCTGAGCCTTGATGTGAGGGTGTGCACCGCAGGCAGGAGCCGGACATGTACATACAGGCAGACAACCAGCTAGCTGGTACACCGATACAATATACATACCCATCCATTTCACCCTGACACTTGAAGGTACGATGAGAGTTCCAAACAAGAGCGGGTACCAATATCTGACACTCCTATCTGCGTCACAGAACAGCGAATTTCTACTCAACGTTCCTTCCACTATATGAGCTTTGTACCTGAAGAACGCAGGATCTGACTTCTCTGCATCAACACAGCTATGAGAACCTAGAGAAGACGAACGAAGAGGTACTAAAACTCAACGGCGTACTCCCAGGCGTTACTTCATCCCTCCCCCCCAACTAAAAAAACAGTTATTACGACAAGGTTTCCTTATTATCAAATTCTTTACATTATGGTATACGGAATCAAACAGCTATCTCTCTCCTTATTCGCACAGGTATATATACATATATACATATGCAGTACCTATCAATGTTTGATCATCTACAGAAAGATGGCAGTGCGCACCCACGTGTAGGGCTTAAGGAGTTATTGTTGTATGTAGGTACATACATACAGACCTACCTACCTACCTACATAGGTATCACGATATCGTATGTAGGTGGGCAGTTTTGGTGTGGTTGTGAGATTTGGAGGGTAAGAGTTACAAGATCACGAGGTAGACAGGTATATGTAGTGTTGGATAGATAAGTACCCGCTTGTTTGAAATTTTTTGAGTACTGTTAAGGGTTTAGGCTCCTGGATGGCCTGATTAGTTCACCAGGCGGAGTTTCTTTTTAGTTGGACGGCGGAGTTTCTCGACTGGACTGAGCTAAACTGAATTGAGAATTCTGCTGTAGTAGTGTAGGTAGCTACATGTATGCGCTGTAACGCACTGAACACAGTGATAGACATCTTAATCCAACTAGTGATCATCTCATTATGTATCTATTCTTGCTTTTGTATTGTCGCGAATATGCTTTGTAAAATATTATATCTATGTATGCATCTCCTCAAGATAAACACGGAAACGCGAGGTATCTATAGAAATAAAAGGGTGACCAGTAGATGCAGCGCGAGAAATAATGTGGGGAGGTATTATGTACCCTCTCCCCTCGGGGAAACAAGAAAATACCAAAGAGTCTGCGTGCTGACTCTTTCCTTCGCCTTTGCCATCCGACGCCTATCCCATCCTGACCGTACATAGCACCCTGGTTGCCCAGATGCAGATCTTGAAATATCCCTAAGTAAATATGATGCTGGCTCAAAATAGCAGCACAGTCTTGGTGAAAGGCCTAAAGTGCGGTGCTTCCAAATCTGCCCTACAGCGAGTTGCTGCATAGAATGTGGTGTAGTGAACTAGGCGTAAGACATCTCATCCGAGTGCACATCAATCACATTTGTCTTCTTGATAACATGAGTGATGTGCTTAGTTTCTTTCACGTTAAACATCCATGTCTAACGCCTCGGCAATGGCCCGCTCGAGCTTGCCGTCAAGGCGCTTGTAACAGGGGTCTGCGTTCCCACAGGAGTGGCGGGTGCGGGTGTAGGTGCACGACTTGCTACATTGCTTCGGTTGTGTGCCATGTGTGCCTTGACAAGATGTCCTGCACACAAAGCAGCGTTCAAGGAAAGTTCGCCTGCAAGTACGCCTGCGGCGACGATACGAGCGAGTTGGCGAGCGTTGTCACCAGGAGAGGTGGGGTGGGCTCCGCGTACGCCGAGAAGGTCAAGCATGGCGGATTGAGGTTCGAGAATGGTGCCGCCACCGATAGTACCGACTTCTATAGAAGGCATAGAGACGGAGATTTGTAGGTTACCATTAACGCTAGTAAAGCATTAGTGTGCTATCAAAAAGGAGCATGACGCGTAGATAACTTACTTGTTCATGATGGTTATGCAGTTGGAGGACTCCACGACTTGTGCGGGATCTTGGCCGACGGCAAGGAAGATGGCAGCGACAATGTTGGCAGCATGAGCGTTGAATCCACCCAGGGCACCAGCCATGGCCGAACCGATGTAGTTCTTTGAAATGTTCATTTGCACCAAATCTTCGACTTCGCACTTGAGCACCGATTTGACCACGTGACCAGGGATAACTGCTTCTGCGACAACACTCTTTCCACGACCGTCGATCCAGTTGATAGCAGCAGCCTTCTTATCGGTGCAGTAGTTACCGGAAACAGTAATGACATTCATATCGTCGAAGCCGCAGTCATTTGCCATGACAGTCAAGGCGTGCTCAACTCCCTTGGAAATCATGTTCATGCCCATGGCGTCACCGGTGGTAGTCTTGAAGCGCACGTAGAGGTTGGTGCCTGCGATGGCAGTTTTCATGGACTGCAGACGAGCAAAGCGAGACGTCGAATTGAACGCGTTCTTCATGGTCCTTTGGCCTTCCTCCGAGTCCAACCAGATTTTGGCAGCACCAGCACGGGCAAGACTATCGAAGCCGATGCAAGGTCCACGGGTCATGCCATCGCCAGTAACAACAGTCGTGGCACCGCCGCCAGCATTGATAGCTTTGGAACCCCGCGAGGTTGATGCGACGAGAACACCTTCCGTGGTGGCCATGGGGAGAAAGTAGTTCTGACCGTCGATCATAATGGGACCAGCAACACCGAGAGGGAGAGGGAGATAGCCAATGACGTTTTCGCAGCAAGCGCCGTGAACTAGGTCGTAGTTGTAGTGCTTGTATGGAAGAAGGGATCTTTCGAGCAGAGTAGAGGTTTCACGGGTAGCATGCGTTCGAGAAACAAGACCACGTCGGATCTTGACAGCGCGGGTTTTATCACCGAGAGTTTTTTCCAGTGCGTAACCAGGAATCTTTCCCTTCACAGCAAGTTCAATGAGCTCTTCATCCGTCAAGCTTGGGGCCTTCTTGTCTTTGAGCACTTGTTCGAGGAATTCGAACGGGCGGTTTGGCTGTTTCTGTTCTTCCTCGGTAGGGGCCATGGCGAGTTCGGGTTGTACCACCTGAGGGTGAACTGGCGCAACAGGGGCAGGAGGCTGTACAATTTCCCGGCCGGCCTGCTGTTCTGGCCCTGGTGTCATTGGCGGAGATGGCATGTGTAGTGCTTGTGAGATTCCAGGCGCGGGTGTTGGTGGAGTACCATCTTGAATTTCAGCAGCGGTGGGAGGCGACAAGGGCTGGTGCGGCTCCTTGATGGTCCACCTGGCAGCATTGAAGAGATAGCCATTGAGAACAACGCTGAGAACCAGGGCCACAATGATCCATTTGCTGAGGAGAGGGTCTTCCAAACTCTTCAAAACACCTTCCACAAAATGAGTGCTGATGTTTCCACCCGAAGAGGTTATCTGCGAATCGTTCAAAACTGGGTCAGCATAATGAACGGAGGGATATTCCAATTCATATTTGATGGGCATAAACACAGTGACGAGGGTCGATTGTCCGGCCTCCTTGGCATTCTCGTAGATGACATCCAAGCCACTTCCCGCAACCTTGTAAGGGTCAAGCGGCGGGGTATTGACGCCCGAGATGCCGGAAACTCGAAAGGTGACATTCAGTATGTTGACGAGGAGGAATCCAACGACCATGAGGACCTTGAACTTGGGAACGGTGATTTTTTTGCCCAAAATGGTTGCCGTCGAAGAGCGGGGCTGGACATCGCTCACACTCGGCCAGTCATTGCTCAACGCAACGCTTTCGGCGACCTTGCCATCCACGCCATCGTCCTCGAGTGCCCTGCGGAGAGCGACGTGACGCTTGAGCCTGTTGATCTCCAGTTTGATGGTGAGGATGGACGTGAAGAAAGTGAGCAGCATGATGGCATCAAAGAACAAGATCCATGCGCCGAGGAAGCAGAACTGTCGAAGACCACCCTGAATACCAGACATGGCGCCGGCCACCAAGATCAGAATCTCAAAGAAGTAGTCGCGGACTATCTCGAAGCCGGTTTTTTTGATGGCCGTCTGGACGGCAGACTTGATGGTCAAAGGCTCGCCGCGATGGTCCTCGGATGAGCGACGTGCGTCCAAGGAGGCTGAAAGCACAGCCTTGGTTAGGACAATGGGCTTGTCAAATCCGATGATGACAACCAGGAACGGGAGGCCCTCGGAAAGCAAAACCATGTTAATGGGCACGTCAAAGTAGACGGTGACGGCAAGCGCAAACAGGAATGCGAAAGCTGACTGGAGCAGCACGCCGGTAGCGAGCCAAAAATTGGAACCTAGGCGCCTCATGGCGAGGAAGAGGGAAACGAAAGTTAAATGCATGGCCAAATATCCCATGGACATGATGATGATATCGCCCGTATCGGCGTTCTAGCCATGGGTGAGTGGATGACAGGCTGATTGGTGGGGAGCCGACGTACCTTGAGCAAGTCCACAAATGAGGTCCAAGACTCACGTGCCCAGCTAGTGATACCCGTAGGCGCGTTTGCGCTTTTGGCAGCCTTCATGATCCATTTCTTCTCTTCATGCATCTCTTGCTTTCCAAATTTATGCGGTTCGGATGCCTCGCTGGGGGCGGCCATCTCTTGCATGGCGGCGAGAAAGTCGGCAGCCTCTGCGTACGGGACCGAATAAGCCAGCGAAGTATCAGAGGACATGGTGGAAAAGGAGCTGGATGAACTCGGGAGCAAATGGGCGGAGACGTTGGCGGGAACTGCATGGTGCGAGGGTGCCGAGTTGAGGGCACTCGAGTCGGGGAAGACGAGGGTAATAAGGGCGAGTTGTTGCAGGTCCTATCATCAGTCAATCGAAGCACGGAGAAGGCCCAGAGAAAATGCGGAGACGCACCTTGTCGCCGGTTGGAGCATCTTGAACCTCCCACTTCCAGGCGGTTTCGTCGCCCAGGCGCAGCGTCTTGCTGCCTGCCAACAACGTCTCGAGATCCACGCGACCCGGAGCACTATCTACACGGTCCAAAAACCCCTTGTCCAACACTCCGAGGTATGAATAGCTAGCCAGGAAGGCAATAGTGACAATGGTATGGATGGGGTGGGTGCATGCTTTCTTGGCAATGGAGAGCAGGACGGGGGAGAGGTGACGGTCAAACCAGCCCGGGCGAGACCTTTCGGAGGCGCCGGCCGTCTGCAGGCGGTTTGTTATGAAGCCAAACATGGTGGAGGAGCTGAAGTTGATTCAGCAGCGGGGGAAGGGTTCGTTCGGAGGCTATGTATGGGGTCGCGGGGAGGAGGGCGGGTTTTGTGCGTGGGGGTAGGACGCCAGTTGATGACGTTGGCAGCGAGTGTCGAGGTCGCTCCGAGGCCAATTGAGGAGCAAGCCAGCTGCAATGCAGTGGTGCAATGTCAGACAGGACTGGGGGCGCTGCGGGAGTCCTGGGGAAGGAGAGGGAGAGGGACTGCGGCCGGGGACGCGCAAACGGGGGAAAAATCCACAGGCGCAAATAAACAGCAGCTAGGTAGACGAGCGGCGAGAGACGGTACAGGCAAGTCCCGAATCCGAGAGGCAGGCTGACAGGCCGATTCACCGTTGACGGAACGAGGAATGAGGGAAAAGGCGGGAAACAGTAATGTGCGATTGTCCCTGTCCCATTAATAATAATCTTTTTTTTTCTTCCTCTCTGGGGGAAAAGAAGGGGCGGCGAGCGGGACGACGACCTTGGGGGAGGCACAGCGCATTTACTACTAAAAGTACCTTAGTTAATACCTAACCTACTGGGAACTGGCCGCTAAAACTAACCTGGCACTGCCAAAGCCAACCAACAGCAGCTCGCGCCACCTCACCGCCGCTTTGTCCCGCGATGCAAAGGCAACTGAATCCCCAGCGCCTACTATTGTTCGCAAGCTTCACCATCATCGCACGAGATACGATACACAAGCACACGAGCATTCATCTGGACACGCAGAGGGCAACAATCCATGGGAGAAGATAAGACGATAATGATGATCAAGCAGACATCGAACATATTCACGCTAGCTTTATGGGGTTTAGCGTGACACCTGACATGTGTGTTTCCCCATGTATCCTTAGTCAGGGGGGTGGCATGGTATGTAATAAAACTGTATCTGCATCTTACATGTAAATTACCAGCTTGTTATGCATCGGACGTAGTGTTTCTAAAATATCTCCAACTAAATTCTCGGTAATTTTGCAGCCGTACGTTACACCACTTTACATATTGATGTACATTAATACCTGCCTACATTACTTGCCCAAGTAAACATCAACATCCCTACACAACAGGAGCCCATGGGGTGCCTCATTATGCGAATACTTTATCTACAGCACAGCACAGCACAGCACAGCACAGCACAGCACAGTACATGGAATCACTCGCCCTTCTCCGAGAGTCCGACGCGACCTCGAAGCCGTCGTATTCGTGCATGCACCTGTACGGCACATGCAACTAGTTACCTGATTTTGCTCGACATTCCATGCCGTGCAACCGACATGCACATCTCAACTATCGAACCACCCACTGCATCAATCCAATCACAGCTCAACGCATCTTCCTCCCGATAACGTGTCTCGGAGAACTCTTGTATCTCTGCAAGCCATGGACGGTGCAAGGGACGAGCCGAGAAATAGTGCGTCCCCAGATATGTCAGCTAGTCGTCACAACCGTTTAATATCTCCACGGGGCATCAACATCAACCCCTCACCATACATATATACATACATACCTATACATAGGTTACGTTACACATCTCGTGTGTGCATAATGCATTTAATCCCACCACCTCCCAAATGACGTCTCCTGATTGATTCATTTCTCCTTTTCCTCCGGTCTGGACATGTCTGAGCCCTCCAGACTGCCTCCTATCCTCCCCAAGCCCACAGGCTACAGGAAAATCCCCCCAGTGACCAAGCATAGGCGCTCCCGCGGTGGTATTGCCTGCAACAGTGAGTCATCTACCATTGCGAATTTCCTGACCATGCTCACATCCAGCTTCAGGGTGCAGAGCCCGTAAAACAAGAGTATTTCGCCCTCTGTCTCGGAGAGAATTGGGAGACCATGCTCACCATCACCAGTGCGACAATAAACGACCGGAATGCGGGCAGTGCGCCGAGGCTCATCAGCCGTGCGAATATCCAGCCTTGAACGCCCGTCAAGCGGCTATGCAAGAGCTCGAAAATCACAAGAGAGTATCTCAGAATCTTCAATCCATGATCGATGTATTGCGTCAAGGAAGAGAAGAAGATTCCGCAGCCGTCCTACAGAGGCTCAGAAACGCGGCCAATATTCAAGATGCCGTCGAATGGCTACGCGAAGCACAACTGCTACTACCTCAAGCCTCGGTCGAATCTCGTCACGTCCGAAGCACCTCGGGCTCGTCGTGTGGTGCAACCACCCTGCCATCTGCCAATAGGCGGTTGACATCTCCGTGAGGTTCCCCGTCTACGCTCCTCTCTCTTTTCTCGACATCGTTGACCAAACCAGGATGGAGGATGCCGACTTCACGTTTTCGGCGGGATATTCGTACGCTCGGGATAAGTACATAGACAAGAACATATTCGTCAAAATGCCAGCGCCTTCTTTTGATATAGCACGGTGGACGACGGTGCCCCTAAGCAATTCACTCATGAATCATCTCTTTGCTCTGTTCTGGACTTGGGAGAGCACTGTCGAATGTCTCATGTATCGGCCCATTTTTGAAGAAGACCTTGCCTCTATGGATCCCCACGCTGATGATCCTCAGAAGCGGCGCTTCTGCTCCCCTTTTCTCGTCAACGCACTGCTTGCGGTCAGCTGCGTAAGTTGCTAGTTGACAGAAGCGACCGCAGTGCTGACATGACCAGCTATACTCCACCGAGTCCGAAACCTACTCAGTGCCTCAAGACTCCACCACCAGAGGGAGACGCTTTGCAGAGGAAGCCGAAGCCCTGCTGCCAAAGGAATCCAGTACCCCAAGCATTACGTTGTTCCAAGGTCTTTTCGCAATGTTTTGCTGGGAAGGAAACCTCGGACAGCCTCAGAAAGCGGTTCAGTATCTTCTCCAAGCTTTCAAGGTATATGAAACCATAAATCACGCCGCCCTGCTGGAGCCACCAAATGATGCAGTTGACCGAGCTCGCCTCGAGCGTGAGAGACACGCCATCTCATGGTCCACGTGGGGCTTCTATCTTACAGAATGGTAAGTTCTAATAACATACCCAAAGCAGGGTCTCACTGGTAATAGGCGGCCCTCGCACGCGCTTGGTTTCCGGAAACGCGTCAGAAAACCCGTCTTCGACCAAACTTGGCTTGAACCGGACCATCCCATATCAAAGCCAGAGACCACTAGTCACTGGTGGTTCCCGTACCCGATGGACTTCAGAACGCAGCCCGCCTTGAAGATAGAGGTCAGGACTGCTGAAGCCGCCCTCGCCGAGATCGCCGAGATGGTCCTCGACTTCGTCCACCCAAACGAGTACGCGCGCCCCGCGGTCGAGGACCCCGAACAAGCCTTGCGCCTCTACGAAACGATCATCAACTGGAAGTACACCCTCCCCGGACGTTTCCGGTTGGTGGTTTCCGTGTTTCCATTTTTTTTCCTTATTAATTAAATCCCCCCCGTCCAACCCCCCCCCCCCCCCCCCCCCACAAAAAATATTCATGCTCACGCGTCCCGTCCCAGCATCTACGCCGAACTCCTCCTTACCATAACCCTCCGCCCCTTTGGCCAAATGTCCCGACAAGACTTTGGCCCCTTCGACCCACGCGCACGGTGCTGCTCGCACGCCAGCCGCATGATGACGGCCGTATGGACATACCGCACCTTCGCCATCCTCGGCTCCGCGTACTGGCTCATGCACATCCTTTCAGCAGCAGGCCTTATCGTGCTGCAAGACCTCGAGTACGGATCCGCAGAGGTCGAGACGTTGATGCGGGCCGGACAGTGTCTGCGGGAGATGATGCCTATGCTGCCGCTGGCGGCGGATTGCTTGTCGACGATTCGGGGGGCGATTCGGAGGGGCAGAGTGAGCGTGCCGGCGTATGCTGCGCGGTGTTTGGAGGGCGTGAGGTCTACCAGAGAGGGGCTGATGCATTACATGGTTGCGCCTTTGATGCCGGCGAGAAATGGGGAAGGGAGTCTTGACGCTTGGGAGGTGCAGTTCCAGGAGTTGCTCGACGATATGGAAGATGTTTCTCTCGATTAGTTTCTTTGCTGTTGTGGGTGCTACTTCCTCTTGTTCTTCTCCCGTTTCCCCCTTTTTTCGGCTTGTTTATGACCTTTAATGCCCTTTTTTTCTTTTCTCTTACCCTCCCTCGTCCTTTGTTTTTCTTTTCCCAATGTTGGGCGTGGTTGGATGACTTTCGATCCTGTTACACGTAGTAGTACCCTTTCCTCTTCTCATCTTCTTCTCGTCTTCCCCCTTTTTTTTCGGTTCCCCGTCAACCCATCAATCAGACCCGCCTCTAGACGCAATTCCATCCATCCATCCATGTAATATCATTTTCAAAATCTCAAAATCTCTCACGAGCTAACCCAAACACTCCCCCTCCCCACCGCAAACAAAAGAAACCCCCGCAACATCACAAAAAAACACCATTTCCTTCCCCTTCCAAAACATACCCAAGTATACAGTTGACGAGACAGAACCATGTTTTCAAAACAATAAGAAAGAAGAAGAAGAAAAAAGAATCATATTATATAAAATCTACCCTTGACTCCCGAAATCCATCTATCTACCCATCCATCTATCCATCTAACCCCTTCCCCCTTCTCCCTTCCCTCTCCCCCATCCTAGTCCCCCCGCCAAACCATGACATGAAAATGCTCAATCGCATGCACGCTCTTCAAGCTGCTCCAATTCTTGAACCAGAGCACCTCCTTCCCTTCACCCTCGAACCTCTTCCTCACGAATTCGTCGATTTGTGCGTACGACTCAGCCGTGCACAGGCCGGTCACGGGGTCGTCGGGGAGGGCGAATTTGGTCCACACGACGTAATGCGAGATGGAGGGGGAGATGGCGTAGGGGTAGTCGTTTGGGAGGATGAGGAGGTCTTCTGTTTTTTGGGGGTGGTTAGAGAGGGGTTAGTGTGGGAAGAGTGTGAAGGTATTGATTCCTTGCGGTAATCAATGTAGGTATGAAATGAATGGAGGAACGTCCTCGGCTGGGGGTGATTGGGAGAGGGAGAGGGAGAGGGGAGAGGGGAGAGGGGAGAGGGGGGGTAGGTATGTGTATTTTCAGGAAGGGTTTAGAGGAAGGTGGAGGGGGGTGGTGTCGGATTGAGGACCGGTGTGGAGAACTCATTATATGGAGAGAGGGGAAGGGAAGGTGGAGTAGAGGTGCAGGGAGGGTTCGTGCGTTGCTTTCGTTTCAAGATACGAACGAGGCAAGCAAGCATTCACCACATCCCAACCCATCCCATCCCATCCAAGCTTTTTTTTTTCTCCTTCCTTTCCTTCCTTCCTTCATTTCTCGTTCTTGATTCTTTTTGTTTGGTCGTGGTCTCATGTCATCGCCTCTCACCAACTCCACTCACTCCCTCAAACAAACGAAAAAAAGTAGACAGAAATGCGTAACGTACCTTCGAATTCAAACGGCCCACCCTTCGGTGTCAACGAAGTCCACTTCAACCGCTCGCGCACCATGTAATTCATGATGCTGCCATGCTCCTTGATCAGGCGGTGGGTGAAGGCGCGGTACTTGCGCAGGTCCGACGGCATGCGGTGGAATTTGTCGAATTGGGTGGTTCCTGAGGTATCATGGTCGTTTAAGCACATGGTGTGGTGTTAAAGTAACCGGTGTACCTCCATATACAAAGACATACATCAAGTTCCAACTACATTTACACACTCACAAAAAATCTAACAATTACAAGAAAATTATAATGAGAGAAAATACTCACGGATCAACTCCTTGACCTCGTCCCACTCCAAAAGCCGATACTCGGCGTCCGGGGTGCCGATGATGCGGCGGTCCTTGTCGCTGAGGTCGCGGAGGTAGTCTGGACACTCGGCGGGCCATTGGTCGCGCGGGACGTTGACGAGCCAGAAGGGGAGGGGTTCTTCGTGTGGCATCTGGGAAATGTGGCTTGTGCAGCAGGGGGGGGGGGGGAAGCGGGCGGAAGAATTGTTTGCAGGTGGATGGGGGATTTTGATGAATATAGCCGGGGGTTTGTAGGGGATAGATGGGTTGATGGGGGTTGTGGGAGCTTGAGGGAGGATAGGTACGGCGGGGTGCGGAGGGATGAAAGGTAGGTAGTTGGAGGTAGTTGGATGTACTGATTGTCCACCGCTGGTTTGATGGTGCAGGTGGGTTTGTGGCGGATGATGATTAGCTGGTTGACTATCTACCTACTTGGATGGTACATACCTAAGTAGGTAATCGTCCAATCCACGACATCCATTCTTATCGAGCCATGCGTGAACATGCGGCGGCTATCTAGATGGCCGTTGTGAAGCTGAAGCTGCAATTGATGCTGTAGGTATATCTCCATGTGCGGCTTGGCCCGTTCAACGTGGTGGGTGAGCCGCGATGCAATCTCGATGGGGGCTGACTAGACTGACTAACAGGCGGTGACGGCTAACGAGCGAAGAGGTGCGACAATGACAAGAGGAACCAACAGCCCTCTCCTCCACCTCATCTCGTCTCATCTCACTCGCCATCCATTCGCCCAACCCTCACTCACCTCATCCATCTTCCATCACTCGTTTGACTAGACGTCTACGAGCCTTGCACAGTACGGTATAGCTTGCATTACTCGTGTGCCATCTGTACCCCACACGGAATCTCAATTATGCATCTGTTTTATGCGATGGCGATGTGCCAAATCGCCCTCATCGTGCAGCACCCAATCCACCTTCTCCCGTCTTGACGTTATAACACGCTCGTTATTACTCCAAAGCTTCATGGTCAACCGTCAAAAGTCCACGTCAAGGAGTAAGGCCAACCCATCCCCCCCTGCTCAAACGGTCCTCGTGCAATTTCGGCGATAAAAGCACAGAGCCCACACGTTGCCGCCTTCTCCACCACCAGCGCCATACCGCCATCCCCCAGCATCTCTGGCGCCATGTCCCGCCGCCATTGGCGCAACACGCGATGAGTGTAGGATGGCATGGGCCGCCTTTTTGCTTGTCTTTGCCGTTTGCGAGACGTGGGCGACTGGGTTACCTAAATCCCAACTCCCACTCTCTCTCCCTGTAACCCTGCCTGCCGGTCAAGGAAAGAAAAAGAAAGGTCTTGCGTCCAATGTCCCGCCCGCCGCCGCCGCCGCGCGCCCAGGCCAGATTCCAGAATACGATCATGGTAGCCGTAGTGGGAGCTGGTGCTGGTTGAGACGACGCTTTACATGGGCTTTCCCTCCCCCCATAATCCGTGCTTTGGTCCTCGTGCCTCATGTCGGTCTGCTTCTTAAAACATAGTCTACCGGTAGTCATCTCTTCCTCTTCTCCTTCTCCATGCCCTTCTCTTCCACCTCATCCTGCCTTGCTTTTTTGCCTTGCCGCGCTGGGCCGACAAGACACGATACCGCTCTGGTCGTGGAGATAGATTCGCCCACCGGTCCACTCCCTCTCTCCATTTGAATCTGCGATTCCTTACAGAAGACACCAACACGGTCCGCGCCTTGAAGTGCCGCGCAATCTCCTTTTTTTGTTTATCATCGTCATCATCAATATTTGTTATTGTTTTGTTTCCTGCCTCGCCTGCCTGCCAGCCCAAGAAAGTCGTTGCCAAAATCCGCGTCTTCCTAGTGCATGCAATCTTTTTTACCCCAGTGTCAGCAATCTCCCACCAAGCCAGAAGCCTGGTACAGCGTTTGATATTGCCCTCCCGGATTTGAAACGGAACACCATCTATCTGTTCTACACGCCCAACTCTTTATTCAAACCACCATCCAATCGAAATTCGAGAAGGTTGATTTTCCCTAATTGTGGTTTTTTATTTCTCCGAGACTGGCTGGCTGCATGCATACATGATCAGAGACATCCGACTATTTGACGACACATGACACTCCGTCTGCTTCCTCCGACTTGCGGCTCTTTGGTGAAACCTCAGGCTTCCTCTCTTCTCCACCGCGCAGTGCCAGCTGGCTGCTTGGATTATCGTCGTTGACGGACGGTGACACGGACGGGCACGCACGTTGTGTACTACCAATATCCTTGAAACCGCCTCGACTTAGCTAGCAGCCCCGCCTCAAATCAAACACAAACAAACCAAACGGTCCAACCCGTCGCGCCTTCCTAACAACCAAACCGCGCCTGCCCCATTGCCTCACCTTTGTTTGTTTCGTCACCAAACAACATACCCACTCGAAACTTCCCTTCTCGCCTCGCTGCTGGACGCCTCTTCACCTCCTACTTATACATTCCTGCAACTTCGCCTTCATCCATATTGCCTTCATCGTCCCTCTCCATATCGACGGCCGCCTCTGCCCTTGACCTCCTCTACGCTACCAACCCTTCCTATCGTCCAGCCACCTGATGGCCACGATCCGCGACCCCAATTTCTGGAAACGCTTCAGCACAGCAGTTCACCAAGACGACTTGGCCAGGGAGGAAGCCAACCAGGCAGGCGTGAAGCATACGTATGTAACCACCATTTCCCTCTCCGACGACAATATCACCATGGTGTCCCTGTCGCCCATGCCCACACCGACTTCGCCAACCCACATTCTATCGTCCTCCGCTCCCAAGTTCGCCCTACACCCGCAAGTGCGATACTCGGGCACCTTCTCGGAGACGACGCCAGCACGCCCCGTAACCGCCGGAGCTGCCTCTACCGCATCGCCCTCATCGCATGAGCGCTCGCATTCTTCCCAATCCCGTCCGCGTTCTTTCTCCCATTCACGCCCTCTGTCGTATTCTTACCCAGATCCTCCACTTCCACCCCTGCCCCAACCTCAACCCTATCCCCAACGTCACTCATCCCATTCGTCACATGCAAACCCCCAACCACATCCCACCACACCACCGCCGCTCCCCCAATCCACCCTTCCCACAGTCTCCCCCAGACCCTCCTACCACACCTCCACCTCCACCTCCACCACGCACACGCGACTCACAAAACCTCCGAAATCGCACCCCAAACCCGCCACCAGAAGCAGCTTCGGCGGTGGCGGCCGTCCACGCTCCAATCCATTCACCCGCCATGGCAACAACTCGCAGCTTACACTCGGTCTTTCAGGGCGCCCGCAGTCGCGCTTCAAATTCTGGACGTCCGTCTCGGCTGACCCGTCGAACAGGAACTCATGGCTCGAGAATCAGCAGCGCAAGGCGCGCCAGCGCACGTACATCTGCTGGGGCTTCTGGCTGGTGCTTATTGCCATCGTTGCCGGAGTCGTCGCGGCCGTGTTGGTGTTGAAGAACAAGGGGATAATATGAGGGAAAGAGTCAAGGGATGAGAAGATGTAATGGGTGTAATGGATGGTTAATGGCGAGACTCTGTGTGGGGTGACAGGGGAAAATGGGGAACTTTGCTCTTTCATTTGTTTTCATCATGGCGCCCTTCTGCGATTCGATTCGACGAAGACGACGATGGATTACTCGACGCCGACACATGCGCACATACACGTATACCCTCTTTTGGTACGGCCTACTGCTCGATGCGGAGGAGAACTTGGAGGATTTCGACACACTGAGGGCTGGCTGCTCTCTTTTTCTTTTCTTCTACGGGGCTCTCTGTCCTCCCAACGGGATCGCTGGCATCGCCGGACGCTCTCGTATTTGCGGGAATCTTTGCTTTCCCATCTTCTTTGTACAAGCTTTGTTTTTCTTTTCTTTTTTCACTATACCTTTTTCCTGTCTGCATATATGTTTATATGATACCACAGCAGCACGGCACGTCCAGCGGAGGAGAGCGTGGTTCGTGTCTGCCCTTTTTTCTTTTTCCTTTCTGTGGAGGTCGGGCTTGTGGGGTTTGGTGTGGTTGCTTTTTTTCCTGTTGGGAGAGATTGAATGGGATTGGAATTGAGAAAGTAGCGAGGAGAGACTGTGAATGAGAGGCAGAGCACATAGCGGATCAATGAATCGTATACCCGGTTTAAATGACTCGGTCCTTTTGCGTTTTATTTTCATAACTTGACTTGTTGTTCTCGTGTGCGTTGGTTGACAGAATTGGTTGGGCCTAATGAATGAGTCGTAATTTCGAGAAGACGAAAGAGGAGGAGTAGTTGTGCATATGTATGTATGTAAATCCAGTACACCAACTTTTAACGTGGTGGATTCAAGATGTAGGTGACATGCACAATACACACACACACACACACATATATATATACATATATATATACACCGCATCTAAAACCTTAAATCATCGTGTCGGAACTACGTACAAGAATTTCTTCCCCTATCCAACGAATTGAAACAAAAACAGAAGAATCCATCATTGCATATTAGAGGAGAAGAAGAAGAAGAAGAAGAAAAGAAAGGTGTGTAAATTTACTTTACCTAGCGTTTTCCGGTTTTTTTTTTTTTCCCCCCTACAAACGAAAACAACAACACCAGCAAACCAAAACCAAACATCCCAAACCACCGCAATACCTTTATAAAAATCCATAAACCCCCCCCCCCCCCCCCCCACATATGCACGCTAGATTCGTATGTACTTACGTTAAAAAAAAAAAAAAAAAGAATCCTCTCATTGATTTCCTTCAAATTCCACAAAGTTAAAAATTTTCCCCGCATCTCACAAAAACCACTAACAAGGACCTATAGTATATATAGCAATTAAAAAAAAATCCTAATTTTCTTATAAGTAGTAAAATTAAAGAAAGAGTAAGTAAGAAATATTATATAGAAATATTTTCCCCAGTATCGTACTTACTATAACTATTAAGAAATCTATAATTTTAGGGTGGGGGGCGAAGAAGAAGAGACCTTTAAAAGAGCTAGTATGTGGAAAGTGGTAGTATGTAAGTGTTATTGAGAGCGTGTGGGCTTATTTCTACACATACACCCGCGTTAAAGGAGATTAATAGGGTAAGTAGAAAGATTAACAACACGGAATTCACTTATTCTTGTTTACCTGATCCACCTCCTGGTCGTTCACTCTCAATCACAAGCTCAATGAAGGTCGGCAGGGAAAAAAAAAAGCATACAAGTGCATAGATACCAAAGTAAACCGAACCAACGCAAAATTCCCCAAACCGCACAAAGTCAAACCTCATGATTATGCACATAACCATCAATCCGCACAATCAATATACAAACAAAGTAAAAAAGGGAGAAAGAATGAAAAAAATTCCAAGCCCTAGTCAAACCCTATCAGTTCCCATGCAAACTCCCCACCGCGCTGACACGAATAACACCAATGAAATACCAAAGACCATCATCATACCTCCTTCCCTTCGTCGTCCTTCCCCTCACCACGATCACCCTCTACATCATCAGACCCCGAATACTCCCAAGAATCAAGAGAAAAACCCTCCCCCTTCCCCTCCTCATCAGACTCAAGAAGCATCCTCCCCCCACTCCCCTTCCTCCCCCTCCCCCAACGACTAAACAACCCGCCCAAAACGCTCCCTGCCTTATTCGTCGCCGCCACCTTCCTTCCAACAGGACTCCTCGTCGACCTGCGGACGGGACTGGTGTTGCCCATGTGCTTGTCGAGAAAGGGATCACGAAGAATATGGCGAAGAGGACGACGAAGACCCCCAAATTGATCCATCGTCCCCTTCCTCTTCTTCCCAAACAGCGTCCTGCGCACCGTCCCCACGACATCCTTCCCTTTCCCGCCTTCCTTGTTCTTCTTGTCGTCGCAAGGTGTGCGTTGGGGACGGTCCTAACCGCCCGGGAGAAACAGTGAGGATCTTTGATTCTGAGGTGCTGATGTTTGCCGTTTGGTGTTGGCGAGGGTGTCATGGCCACCAGACTGCATGCCGGGGTCCATTTGGCAGGTGGATGAATGTGTAAAAGGAGTGGCTGTTATGTTGGATGGGGCTGTGCGTATGGGCGTGGAGACATGAGCACTGCTGGTGTTGTGGTAGGCAGGGTGGGTGGTATGTTGCTGTTGCGGGTTGGGGTTTTTGCTGAACGGCGACGTACAAATTCGTTTGACCTGAGACACGGTATCGGAGACTTTGCTGAGGATGCGGCTGTACGTGTCACCGCCACCATGGCCACGTGGGGTTGGGGGTCCGTTCTCCAACGAAGAGGGCAACGAGCTCGTTCGGGCGTCAAGATCAACGTTGGCGCGTTGAGCCATAACGGCGAGCTCCCAAGGTGGGTAAGATACTATTGGAGGGGGTAGGGAGCGCTTCATGATGGCATTGCGGTAGATTTCCATGATGTAAAGGTGTGTTGAGACGTTTGATGGGCGGGGGAAAGGGGGCCAGTGATGGTTTGCAATGTATTGGCTAAGGTAACATGTCAGTCTCGTCTGCTTCCATATAAAAGTTTTGTTTGTCATCGCAAACCAGTAATGAACTGCTCGCGTATACTGTATCCAGGGTGGTAACATCCCATGATGAAGTACCGCACACGGGGATAAACAGGTATGCCAAACTTACCAAAGCTGAATTTCAACCCGACCTCGTATCAACGGGGTCACCGACTCCAGATATGACACGATGAACTCTCCAATCGGTAGCAGTCTCTCCTTCATGATCTGCATCGGAAGCTTCACCTTGACGCGCAGACCCTGTGGTGGGAGCGGACTTCCTAGCTTCTCCAGGTACGATTGAACAGGCCGCAAGATTTCTTTCGCTTCCTCGTCTGAAATAGTTCCCGTGTAGTCCCGAGTCCTATGTCCTGGCGAGGTGGATACGTCCTTGGCTGCCCCGGTCACGTTGCTGTCAGGCGAAGAATGTGCATATCTCTGTAGAATTGCTTGCGCTGCCGCGAGCGCGGAAGAGAAGGAGCGATCCGATAACTGGCACTCGATGGTGGTGGCGGAATGATCCGCTCTAGTTCTGATATCCCAATCTACGTGCGTGCCTGCATGGTGCTGAGATGAAGTAGATGCATGTCCAATCACCGGCTCCGAAGGGAGTATGTTCATGCTGTCCACCTGCACCTCCGTCTCAGCGTCAGCTTTATCAGACTGATGCTCTGGAGAGGCAGGCATCTTCACCTTCTTGCGCTTGGTGGTTGTGGGATCTGAGCCGGCGCCCTTCTCAGTCGTGGTCGACCTCCCGACCTTGTCCTTCTCTTGGATGGGCATATCGATAGTTGGTGGAATGTTCATTCGTAAGGTGATGGGAATAGGTAGATGGTTAGGGATGTGGAGATTAAGTGAGTGAGTAGTAATGCCTTGTGCTCTCGTAAAAGCGTTTGGTGATGCTGGGTGTGGAGTGAAGTCTGTCTCTTGAGCTTCTTTATCGGCACCGTTGGGTCTAGCTTTGCAGTCTTGGGAAGGGACGGTAGGTGGTTCCTGCCTTTTGTGGCTGTTCGGTGACTGGTTGCGGTGGCTTGACTTTGCTAGCCTCAAGCTGTGTGTTTGCTCAAACATTTCTCTAAGTACAATAACTTCGCTAATTTGAAGTGAGTCATGTCCAAAAATCAAGCAAGCCGGTCAAGCTTGTTACTGAGTTAGATTTGCTGTTAACAGAGCTAGCTTGAATCAAGCAATGGTGATCCCAGTTCATGATTAAGGTCTCAAAATCAAACGCCATGCGGTGTCTTGATACTACATTTGCGTACTTCATAGATGACATTCACCAAAAGTGTTTTCTTCTTCGCAATTGATTGGTGTAATACACGGCATTCATACTTCACTGCAGAAACATGTCAACATATCAAGACAGTGCTACCTACATAGCAGTGAATCACATGAACAACAGAGAAAAGACAACTGCACAAAAATCAAAATGTAGATACATACAGTCATAACCTTTTATACGATATCTTTACAGTATTTCTACATTACCTACCCTTCATTCCATGGGGTGAACGACACTACCGACCTTCGCGCCAGCCCAAGGGTATGAGAGCTGCCGCCACCTGCTCGACGCCCCGCTCCGTCGCCAGCAGATTGAACTGCGCCGACGCATTCCCCGTATCCTGTATATCCAGCCTCAAACCCAAGCTATTAAGATATTGCCGAACAGATGGTGCGAGGGGTATCGTGTGAGGTCCCGTGCCGATGATCAAAAGATCTACAACCAAGATGGTTAGCTAGCTGCTGCGATGTTGAAAAGTACGGAGCTCGTAAGCAAAAAAAGAAAAGGAGGCGCATACCAGGTTTAGGGTAGATCAATTCCAAAACACCCCATGCACTGTCGGGTACATCCCACTGCCCCTTCTTATTCAACAGCCGTCCCGTCATCTCATCTTCACCCGTTGCGCCCTCGCCCACGGTACCTTCCTTGCGATGCTCGCGAAGCCACGGTCGCCACCGAAACACTTCCCCGCCCACCAGCAGTATGCCACTCCCGTTTATCCTCGCGCCATTGTCGAGTGCGAAGCCTTGCGGCGTGCACGCGTCAATGGCAGTAGCGGGCGCAGCGGTGTTGCGCAGGACGTCGAAGGAGGCTAGGTCGGGTCGTGTGTCGTTGTCTTCTTCGGGGCCGCGACGGCCGTGGTTTCTCGGGGGCGGAGAAGCGTTCTGGAAGGGAACGGAGGTGTGGATTTGTCTTTGCGCGGCTGAGATGGAGGGGATGGGTTGTTGTGAAACTTGCGATCGAGATATTTTCTGTACGTTTCGAAACAACGGTGCGAATCTGCGTGGAATTGGTGCTGCCATTGCTGTGTGTGGGTCCTAACTTTTGCTCCGATGTTGGGGATAGAAGTTTGTAGTTACAGTTGATGTTCCGTTCCGTCATCGAAAGCGAACAGAACAGGAGCTTGGGCCTTTTGCTGCCATGCGCGCCACCTTACACGACGGAAATCTCAAGCTAGCTATCTCTCCATAGTCACAGCTGGCATTAGGATGAAAGCACTTAAAATTTAACATTGGGAATAGAGAGGTGCTTTATTGTGATTTACAATTCGTTAAGTTCTTAAAGGCACGGGACGCGTAGTCCTTTTTTTTTTTTTCGCCGTCAACTCTGCATCACCTTCTATGACAACTGTTTCCGACCTGTGTACCTTCAATTCTCCAAGTTTAATTGCTAAGATACACACGTAGTTGATGCATCCACGGATATATTTACGAAGTCACGCGATGAGTTTCATATGGCCTTTTCTTTTTCGAATTTCAATGGGATTTGGATTTGCTACTAAAGAAGAAGCATGCGCGCGCAAGCTACACAGCAGTGTGCGCGCGCTTCTTCTGCTTTCCATTCACTCGCGCCTCTGTCTCTCTCTTCCTATCGAGAAAAGCGGGCATAAAAAAGAAAAAACATCCAATTAACATGCCTTGGCTACCAAGAAGGAGAGGGGAGAAACCCTTGCGCGCCTTCTACCCACGCAGAGACGGCGCAAATGAAACACAATATAAGAAAACAGGACATGTCCCTCGCGCAATGGGCTACTATGCATATCATTCCATCGTACCATAACATACCATCCATCCGTCCACCAGAGGGGAGTTTGGGCAGTTTAGACAAAAAAGGGGGAAAGGAAAAAGAAGAGCCGGGCATCAAAAAGAAAAGGAAATGACTGAGAGCAGCAGATGAAGTGACGAAGAAATTGGGGAAAACGCCTCATATTCCATGCATTCCGTGAGAAGATGGTTTGAATGTGACCTGTACGATCCGACTACCAATCTTTTGTGAGATTTGGTTGTCATGTGCTAGCCACTGTGACGGACTCGCGCAGACCGCTAGGCTCGGCCTTCTTTCTCCGGCCGAGCAATGTCGAGTTGTCGAGACTGAGTTCAAAGGCACCCTTGTTCCGTACTTGTCGTTTTGCAGCGGCCGCAACAGCAGGCGAATGTTGCCCATAGCCACGCTGCTGACCTTGCTGCCGTGCCTGCGCGGCGGCTGATAGTGTCGTATTACGCAACTTCTGCTCCATCGCAGACACGTCTGTTCCCTGGGATTTGGGTAGCTTCGCCGGAGGATGTTGCTGTGATGGATCGTAAGGCGCGGATTCGCCAGAAAATTCATCATCCTCATTCTCATCCAGTGCGTTCAAAGAGTTGATAGCGTTTGCGCCGCGGTACCCTTGCTTGAAGTTCTTCCTCCTCTTACCCTCCTCTTCCTGTCGGTGAACAGCGTAGCCGACATCGAAAATCTCTCTCAAGTTGACAGCACCAGGAGAGCGGAAATCGTTGCGCTTAGCTCCCGGAGACTCGAGGTAAGCGAAGTCGGGCTTAAGTTGAGCTCCACTGGTCTTAGCGGCAGCAGGAGTGGCGAGAGGCGGTGCATCGTGAGCGGCGTAGGTGAGCTCGTCTGCTTCCCGTATCCATGGGTGATTGAGGAACTGCTTGATATCGTACCTCTTCTCAGGGTCCACAGTCAGAAGGTGGGAAACCAAATCTTGGGCAGATTTGGAAATGTCATCCCACCAGGGTGACAGGAAAGTGTATTGTCCTCGAGCAACCTTCTCTGTAAGGGTCTGGATAGATTCATCGTAGAATGGCGGGAAACCGCAAAGCAGTGTGTAAAGCACACAACCCAGCGCCCACATGTCAACGCTCTTGGAATACCGCTCATCCTTGACGATTTCAGGAGCAGTATATCCTACAGTACCACAAGGGGTCATGGTCTGGCTATCCCAAATAACCTTGGATAGACCGAAGTCGGCAATCTTGATGAGGCCAATGCCACCTGCACCCTGGCCTTTAATAAACTCACCTTCATCTTCCTTGTCCTCATCTTCGGGGCCCTTCGGCTTCGGGTTGCGAGTGGGCACAAAAGGAATGGGGTAGAACAAAAGGTTCTCTGGTTTAATGTCACTGGACCATGACGTCAGCCGTGCCATCAAAAGGGTGTGTACTTGTTCACAAAACGTACCGGTGCACGACGCCTGCTTCTTCGTGCAAATACTCTAGTGCTTTGGCGACTTGAATAATGACGTGTCTTGAGAGATCCTCGCTGAAATATGTGAGGCGCACGATCTGGTGGAAAAGTTCACCGCCGGGACATAGTTCGAGGATGATGTAGTAGTACTGCCGTGATTCGGAGAAGTCGACGAGTTTTACGATGTTGGGATGGTCAAGTTGGCGCATGATTTGTACTTCCTTGAGGATGTTTGCTCTCTGATAGCATTAAGTCAGTGTCGGCCCTGTAAAATCAAACGTTGGAACGAATTGATGCAATCGTAGGGGACGAGAGGACATCGGTTCCGGGAAATATCGCACCTCCACTCCTTTTGGAGCCTTCTTGAAGTCCGCATGCATGTGTGCGTCGCCCTGTGTCAGACTCGCGCGTTGGTAATTTCCTTGAAAGACGAACCCACCGTGTCCTACACGATGCGAGGGAGAAAGGGGGGACGACGCAAAGAAATGTGCAGAGATGGGCATTTTACTGGGGAATACTGACCTGACTCGAGTTCATTTCAAACTTTCGCACCACCTTGATGGCAACTTCGCCGTATTGGCCCTGGGTGTCGCGTGCCTTGTACACATTACTGAAGGCGCCGTCGCCCATCTTCTCTAATAGGTCCCAGCGCTCAAGGCCAGGGTATTTGGGCAGCTTTCCCTTTGCTTCACGCTCCTCTGCCACGATACGCTCCAACACTGTAGGGTCGATGTCTTTCCGTTCCTTGGTACCAGCCGCGGCGTGTGCTTGAGCCTTTTGGTTATCGCCAGCGTGCCTCGCCGCCACGTCACCGGCCTGTGCCGCCACATTCCGGTGGTCGACAGCAGCCGCTGAGAAGTTCTTCTCGTGCTTGGCGATGCCTTGTCCGGCAGCGTGGCCGACTACGGGTTCGCTGTGACCGACGTGTTGAGGCTGGTGTTGGGCGTGAATGTTGCTGACATTTGTGGTAGGGTCGGCATGAGGATGGTCTGCTCGGGCTTGCTTGCCATGTCTGAGAACTGCAGTCGGCGCGTTAGTATGAGGTTTCTTTAACCAAGATACTGGATTCTCGCGATCATGACGCGAGGGGATTTTTTACTAAGCGCTCCATGGAAACGCAGGGCGAGTAATGACGTACAGTTTTTGAATTGCTGGAGGGCGGCCATGATTAGCTGCGAATGTAGAAGAGAAGAGTAGTGTGTGTATGCCGTATGTATAAAAGCAAGCGGTATGTAGGTAGAGAGGGAAAGACAACAAGAAAACCGTTGGTGGGGGTTGAGCAAGAGGTAGACAAATGAGACTTGCAGGCGCTGGCGAGGAGGGGAAAGAGAGGGCAGATGTAGTCAGGCTAGGCTCGACGTTGGGGCGAGGACGAGGATAGACGAGGGAGAGGTAGGCGAGAGAAGGTGCTGGTGACGATGACGGCGACGGTGACGGAGCCAGTGACGACAGGGCCAAAATAAAAGTGAAAAGGCTCAGAGTTCCTTGCTGGCGGCGAATGATAATAGATGGCCATGACGTTGTGCGCGCGCACGGGCCCACCAGCTATGTCATCATCGTATTGCTTCATTCACCTCTCTCCCCAGAAAAGGGAATCGAGACACCACACCAGCCCTCGCTCAACCACCACAACCGCAGATTGGCATTGGCATTGGCGCATCAACGAAAATCATGACGATGATGACCATGCACACCCGTGGCGTTGGGTTCTCCTTTCGGCTCGGGAAATGGATTCAAAGGTAAGATAAGGTGCAAAAGAAATAAACGTTGAATCAATGCAAAAAGAAAGCAGAAGAAAAAGAAACCACGAAAAGTGAAAACAGAGAGAGGCATTATGCTTTGGTCATGGAGGGGCACCACACACTACTGTAGGTAGAAGATGCTAGCACTCACCTCGATAACGGGCATCCTGGTGCGTTTGCGTGCCTGCTGAGAGGACGACTGGGTTTGCGATCTCCGGTTGAACTGCATGAAGCCGTAGAAGGAAACAATGGGACTTTTCTTGATCGCAATCTTAATCGTGATCCTGATCTGGATCCCTGGACCGTGTTTCCTGCTGCTTCTCTGCTGTGGCCCTGCTGCGGTACGGGCGTTGGTTCCCCTTGCTGGGTCCTGTTCCGTGCAGCACGAGTATTGATTAATGGAGGATGACCCGCTCCGTTACGTCGGCGGCAAGTCCCCCTCGCGGCGTGCCTCTGAAGACGATGACGATGGCGCGCTCCTCTCTGGCAAAACCCTAGCGTCGTGCAAGGGTTGTCGGTTCGCGGAAGTTGGGGAAGTATGACTGCGCGGTTATTCTTGTCCACCTTTTCCGTCCAAAGGCGGCCTCTCAGCGCGGCGAGAGAGTATCGAGCGATGATTTGCAGCGGGGATGGCGGCGGGCGTGGGTGCGACGTCCCTGTCGGGTATTGGAGGGATGAGCAGATAGGCTGCGGGTGGAAAGTGCTGATTTGATGCACCGAAGAGAGACTTGTCGGAAAACGAGGGAGACAAGAGCAGGCGCAACTGAGAAAGAAAACAATGCGATGATGTCTGATTGACTTCGGAAAGGGGGTCTCGCTGAGCTATGTAGGTATCTATGTAGTTTGTGGCGCTGGGGCTGCCACCGCCGGATCCGACGAGGCCTCAGACAAGACTCCAAAAAATGGCCCTCGGGCCTTTGCCGCATGGAACGCCCAAGCACCGGATGGGCCGCGAGAGACTCAGCGGACCCTGTTAGAGGCCAACTGGAGGCTCGCTAGCTGGATAGCTCTGGCGCCACAGCGAAAGCGCCGTGTGAAGTAGCCTGGAAGTTGGCAGACGGCCAACTAAAAGCCTGCACAGCGTGCCCGGGGTGGCCCCAAGTTTTTGCGTCGCAGCCAGTGCCTTTTGCTCATGCCTTGTTCCACGCTTGCACAGGATGCTTCTTGTGCCTGCGCGTGCTGTGCTGTGCTGTGTGTTGCATGGGAATCGTCTCGGATCGTGAAGCCATCCGCACCACCAGTATAGCCGGGAGTGTATGTAGAACCTGACAATACGGGTGGTTATGCGGTGTGGTGATGACTGATGAGATGAGAAAGGGCCGTGCATGGCCATCTCCTGCAGGGTCTCGTTAGCTTCCCCTCCCTACGTCACCGCCCTAGCGACTACAAAGGTTAGCTTCTTCGCATCCTTCCAAGTGCTTTTTTTCCTTTGTACAGACACGCCTACTTGAAACATAGAGCGACGCTTGCGGCCACCGTCGCTGTTCACCGCGGAATGCCTGATGCAAATTACCACCGCATGAGCGAGGACGTGATGGTGATTCGACTTTTGCAGTCTTGGCTGGCGTAACCATCAATCTCCCGCCGTGTGGTTGGGCGTCGTCACTGCACTCAACACAGCTGCCCCGCGGGGCTAGCCCAAATCCCCGCTAGCTTATCTCCGCCGACGCCGATAAAGTCAGGGTGCCCAGACCGGGCGGCGGGACGACGAGAGATGGAAAAACGTCTGCACGTGTCACCGTACCAACCTGTCGTGAGGCTTGGTCCCGTATTCCAGCATGCAGACGTTTCCAAGGATCCCCGTGAAACTGTACCGTCGTATCCATTATTCTTCATCATAAACAAAAAAGACAAAGTTGTCCCATGATAGCACTCGAGGTGGAGAGTATGCCGACGTTTGACCTTGTAATTGGTGCCTAATGCTTAGGGAAGAACGTGTCGGGCTTAGTTAGCTCTTTCCTTTTCGTCCACAACCTTCACCCGGATGCACTTCGACCTGGGTATATCCAACATCACGCCGTCAGCTCTCCTCTCCGTCAACCTGACCTTTCTTCCTGCAAAATCCTCCATTCTTCCCCACTCCCACCAACCGATACGAACATCACGCATTGACAGATCGTACTCCTCCCCAGCTTTCAATCCGCCCCAGAAAGTCGTGCATATCACGACATCCCAATCCACCTTTTCTCCTGGGCACAGGGTGACGAAGCCATTCTTGAGGTCGACGGAGAGAGGATCATCATCGGCACAGACGTCAGGAAAGAAGTGGTCTACCACCTCTTCTGGATCCGTGTTGGGATGACAGAACAGCCACGACTCGTCCGAGGTGAAGTCAAAGCAGTTCAAACTTTCGCAACGGAGTGTAACGGGCTTGGTCGCCGATCCAGAGACGTACTCGAGGGTCGCGGTCAGGGTGTAAGTGGAGTTGTTGCGGAGAAGTGTTTCGGGGCCGGTGAATGATGATATCCGTACCTGAGGGAGGGAGGGACTTTTTGTTGATGCTGGTGGAGTGGTTTTATCCATTCTCTCGTCGTAAGTTAAGTAGCGTCGAAGTCACAATGATCAGAGTTGTGCTGCGAGGACGAGGTTCTGGAGACGATCCTCGGACAAGACTGTAATGTCGAAGGAAAGGCCACCGTAAGCGTGAAGAATAGCTTATCTGCTCAATCAATCATAGATTGGCTATATGAGCTCTACGCCCCGTTACCAAGTGTTTCCCCTACCTGTGTCGATACCCAGGTGAGGATCAATTCAAATTTCATGAGCTCTACGCCCCAGGAATGCAGAGTTCGTGCCAAAGCCAGACCGGCCGCTCACCCAACGTAGCCAATACCTCCTCTTATAGTAAATGCGTGAAAATAAACTCTCTACCAAAAAGAAAATCCCCCCCTCACAACCGCTGACTAATCCTCCCACCCCCTCGCCCCTTCCCCCCTTCCATCTCAGCACCGCCACACACAAACTCCATCCCCCTAGCCCATAAAAAAAAATCTCAGAAAAAGAAGGCCGTGTATCCTACAACTGTAGGGCTTTATCTATAGCGACGCCTGCAGGATTCGAACCTGCGCTCCCGAAGGAACGGGCTTAGCAGGCCCGCGCGTTAACCACTCCGCCAAAGCGCCGGTAGTAACTTTGATGACAAATTCCACGGTTAAAATACTTATGTAGTGATGTAACAAGGGTGTTGAAGGGGGATTGAGGGAGGTAGGGGATGTGTGCTGATGTGAGGGGTAATGGGACGGATGGTGGATAGGCGAGAGTGGGGTGAGAGTGGGGACTAGTCAGACTGAGGGGTGGGTTACATAGATTGATAGGTGGATACAGGGGGTAGGTATGCATGTTGGGACGCTGCGTTTTGGGAGGTTAGTATTTGTACACTTTGTTGGTTGATTGAGTGGGTATTAGTAGGGAATGGAGAGGGGAGTTCTTATTTCTAATTTGCATATTGATGAATGTGATTAAGCTGGACTTCGCATATACGGTGTTCTGATGCGGTGATCCCAGGCCCCCTGTACATAAAAAGATACCTTGAATCACCGAGTCGGCGTCTCGTTCAGTCCTACGGGAGTGTGATCGACGTACGTACCCTCTGGATTTTGTAGTATGGGTATATAAGAGAATTTGGGAGAAGGGCTAGGGATGAGACCAATTTTGAAGTTCTCGATTGCGCAGCGATTGACATGAACTTTGCTGAATCCCAACCACGTCTTTGCAGGCTTGACCGGGTTTTTGGATGAAGTGGTATGTATTAATGTTTGTATATGGATGTTTATGAACCTAAGGTATTCTCTAGTAGAGTTTTAAAATATAAAGGGGACTATTTACTGATTTCTTTCATCTGCAGAAATGTTCGAGGGATTCTTGCAGAGTTTAATCGACTCACACCGCGACCGAGACGCACGTGCGATAACAACACACTCCTCCACTACGTGGATGCGCGACGAGTAGGTTTTCTCAAGCCTGTGAGGGTGGGGGTGGAAGACTTAAGACTTATACTCCGGGCTTTCAATGCGAGTGGGAGCTTACGAAAACAATAGTGGAATCTCAAAGAGATGAAATTATCATTATAACGACGATATAACTGCAGATCGTGTGCCGAGGCGTAATCATATTCTCTCTACAGCTGCGTACATGAAGAGCGAGCACGAGTGAAATCTATTTGAACCTCGAATGTTTTATTGCGATAGAACAGCAACGGTGAGTTGTGGCGAAGACTTCAAAAATGGTAGTGTGATCAACTGAGACATTTGATCTTGGGTGGCCAAATTAAGGATCTCGTCGGCCTGCATCTGGATCGAGCGGGACGATTCACTTTTCGTGGTTTTCGGGAGACAGGAACTGTATGAGCTTATTTGGACTGCTTTTGAGCTTTCAAATCTTCACTGAACGGTATCTCTCCGCCAAAAAGAGGATTTATCCATGGAAAAGACGGAGTTTCTGTTGGCACTACTCGATACAGGCCATACCATCGAGACTTCAAAAGACGAGCAGTCATCAACCATTCCCACTATCACCCACTTGACCCTCCACCACCGAGCAACCCCCTATCCTCCCTCCTCCCAATCTCAACCCGCCTTCTGCACCCTCCAAGTCTCCACCAAACTCTGCACCAGCTCCGTCGTAACATTAACCCCAATCGCAATCTCCTCCTCAGTCACCAACAGCGGTACATGCATGAAAACCGTATCCCTCTTCCCGACTCTCGCCTGCGGACTCGCGTCCGCCGCCGCCTGGGTACTCTTTTGCACCATACCGGCATAGTAGATAAACCCACAGAGATAAAATCCCACGTTATCACTCCACCTAACCTGGTCGTTCGGATCCGGAGCCGCGACACTTATTTCACCCGTTTTCTCGGTCAGCCCTTCGGATAGAGCATGCGATGCGCGGACGTCGACCTTCTGCTCCGCCAGCGCACTCAACGCCGTGAACTGCCGCGTGAGAATCGACGGCCACTTGAAATCCGCGGTTCGCGCTTGCCACTCCGTAATAGTGCTATCGAGATCAATATCGGTATTCAGCCTCTTCGCGGCTGCCCCCCACGCGGCATCACCCTCGGCGTCGGTGAAGTTCTGCCCGTCAATATCGCGGATTAGATCGAAGTTGCCGCGTTCTGAGCCTGCTTCAACTGCGAAGTACTTGCGCCCTTCGGCGACGCCAATGTGCAGCGCGACGTCGGGTTTGGTGCGGGAGTAGAGGTCCGGGAGGAGGTCGATGGTTGGGTGGTATGCGACAGGTATGGCGGATGGGTGCGTGTAGATTTCGATGTTGTTGGGGAGTGTGCTTGGGAGGCGGGAAACGATGGCGAATGACGGGTTGTTGGGGACGCCTTGGAAGGGCTGGGTAGGGTGGTTAGTTGTTTGGATGGAGGGAGTTGAGGTTGGGAGATGAGGAAGTGAAGTGTTCATTAATCAAACTCTCCTCCTTTTCTCACGTCTTCAAAACTGGCGCCGATATTTCCAAAAACCACATTTTTAATATACCCCTTGAAAGAAAGAGGAGAATCTGCGCAGGATTACGCATATACATGGAACCAAACACTGATGCCAAAAAACGAGACAAACATACCCCGAACCCGGTTATCAATACGCGGGTAACTGCAGCTGCGACGGGAGCCATATTGCAAAGTAAAAACAAGCAATCAATCTGTTAATCAATCTCCAACCTTAACCACGTAGATGAAAAGCAGAATCCAAAGTAGGTGTGTAAATTCAACAAGGCGCGCATTCTTTTATATTGCCATGAGCGTTGTTTGACGCATAAGCAATATACACGCATAATACATCGTATGTACTTACGCTTTTTTACACAGCCCTGGGTAGTGAGGATGCTACATTGTGTTGTTGTCTTGCCTTAAAACGTTGGCGTGATTTGCGGAAATTTGTTCCTTGGGCTGGCTGCTTGGTATTGGGAATACATGCATGCATCATGTATGTATGTATGCAGTAAGCGCCCGCAGTAACGCACCTGTGCGCGTGCACACATACCTAGTCTACTCATCAGCGACTTCGCATCAATTACACACATAACTAGGTAGGTAGCATACGGACAAAACCACTATTGTATTGCAAAAACCGTCAATAATTGGACCGCGCGCGTTCAGAAGACCCTTTTCTCATCCAAACTCCTACAAAGGGTAAAAAAAAACTCTCAGGCTGGATGTTCGTTCTCTCCGCCTGACCTGTCTGAAATGGGGTGTGGTCGTGCTGACGGGACCTGCCGTAAACGATCATGGCTCCGCCTTGGATGAGGAAGCTGGGTGACTGGGTAATTGTAGTGTGCAGCTGAGGGCCCTGAATCCTGGCGGGTGTGCGTGCGTCGTGAGATTTTATGTTCCGAGGAGGTTGGTGAGGTGGTGTGGAGGGGAGCGGAGCATGGATTGATGTCGGTTGACAGTCTTGGCGAACTTGACTTGGAGGGAGGGACAACGAACGGGGAAGGATGTGAAGTCCGGATGGTGAGTTCTTGTAATTGATGACAGTCGTGAGTAAGGACGAAATTTCACGTACTCTTTTGGTATTTTACGCAACTTCATGGTTAGATACCGGAGGGTGATACCTCTGAAGTGATTGGCGGAGGAGGGGACAGGGGGAGTGAATGGATTCAGCAGCTGCTGCATTTTTCGACTTCTACTTTCCTTTTCCATCATTTGTTGACTATCGATAGTCTAGGTAGCTGTATAGTCTAGACTATTGATCTCTTCTACACTAACTACTTACCCTGCAGCCAATCCAATCCCCTCCACTCCATCCTCATCACAAACCTCACCATGTCTATAACTTACCTGTACTATTCGTACTTCCTTACAATACCCCACACTTCAAAATCAATCCAAATTCCTCCTTTCCGTGAGGATCTCAGCTTCAAGACGCCCCCATAGCCTCATCCCGACATGCGACGGAAGCACACCCGTCGAACATGCAGCCAATAAGCATTCACTGTTGAATAATCCCTGCCATACAACGGCTTTATCGAAGGATTCTACACTTACAAGTATATACCGTACGATAGAAAGATTCCGCCGATTATGTACTAAATGAACGGTACTTTCTGTCTGTCTGCCTAGTTCCTAGGATTTTATCAATAGGGTGGCCAAGAGTTTTTTGTATTTTGGATATAGGGTAGACGAGGGGTTTGAGGATAGGACTGTAAGCATGTGATGGATTTTTGTGTATTCGTGTATGTTGATGATTGTTTTTTTGTTCATGAATGATAGGAATTTTATATCATTTTGATGATTTCGCTTTTGTACTCCTGTTTAGGCAGACAATCTGCTCTCACCGTCATCAACACCTATCATCAATTAATCCTTCTTATTCTATGCACTATCAATTAACAGCAACAATATTATCATCATCATCATTATCATCATCATCATCACAAACTATCAATTATGCTCGCTCGCTTGCCAAATAGCTTCAAACGCGGTAAATGCCATACGCCTACCACTTACAAGCCATAACATAAGCTCTGTTGTAATGGCGAAAACCAGCCCTGCCCAGAAAATTGCAGAGCGTGGAATAACATGCCGCTAAATAGCGTCAATCATTGACAGTTTGTTAGACGTTTTCGCAATAACGCCATGGGATGGTTCCGTTGAAAATACTTCGCCACCCTAAGCGTTATTGTCCGCTCCATACTTTAGGAGTAGTTCTACAATCTCTCTGTGATTTCTATTAGAAGCGGCCTGAAGAGCGCTTCCGTAATTGCCACCCTGAGCGTTAACTATTGCCCCCTTCTCCAAGAGTAGCGTTACAATCTCTTTGTGTCCCTCGTATGAAGCGGCCTGGAGCGCGTTGCCATAATAATCACCCTGGGCGTTAACATCTGCTCCCTTCTCCAAGAGTAGTGTTACAATCTCTTGGCGTCCCCTATATGAAGCGGCATGGAGCGCGTTGCCCTCGGCATTAACCTCTGCTCCATTCTCTAGGAGTAGCGCTACAATCTCTTCATGTCCGTTGTATGAAGCGGCCTGGAGCGCATTGCCGAGTGTGCCACCCTGAGCGTTGATTTCTATCCCATTCTCATTTAGAAGGGAGCTGACCAAACCCAAATATCCACGACACGATAAAGTATAAAGAAGCCCAACAACCGTGTCATCAATCAGATGTCCATTCGTTATAATCAATCCGTCAGTCACATCGTTGAATGCTTTCCACCACCCGCACCAGCCATGCTCTCCTCGTAGCCATTTTCCTATTTCGTCGTCGTACGCAGATGATCCCTCACCAAGCACCTTCTCAGCATAGTGGAATAAATATACCACTGCATAGTCTAGAAAAGGATATTTATGGCGTAGGTCCTTGTATTTCTCCTTCGTTCTCACGGTAATAATTTGTTCGACGACCGACCGACAGAGTGCCCATAGTCGATAATGGCTGGCATAAACAGGATCTGGCTCCAAACTAGGGTCTAATGTCTGCAGTCTCTTGTTTCGGAGCAGGAAATCGCTGACTGATAGATGGATGAACTGCACTGTTGTCTCACGCCCGCGAGGCCCGTTACGCCAGCTTCGTACTTCGACAAGGCCCCGAGACAGATAGTTGATTCGTCGCTGCATTATATCGTCGTCCGTAGCGCTTGATCGACTCCATCGGTCCGTACTTGTCGGAGCCGTTCCGGCTTCCACGGCGAAGAAGAGCTCGGCAAGCTCTAACGGCCTCGGACTAAACAGCACCAATTGTAGCAAAAGCACCGTCTCGGACATGTCCTCGTCTTGGCTTAAGAGAGCTTGAAACAGTTCCTCAAGTTTCTCTGGGACCTGCTGTAGTGTATCCCGCATCTTACTTATATTCCCCTCGCGATAGGCCTTGTTGAGCAGGGATACAACAAGAACAACCCACATGAAAATGCCGTTAGCCTTCTTCTTGATTTCAGCTTCAATCTTGTCGTCTCGTTTTTCTAGCTTCTCCTGGACGTATTTGGCAATATCTTCCACGTGGTCTTCGTTGTTATCGACGGTCAGCTCAAGGCACCTTTGGATGCTCACTAGTGGGTGATGACGCCTAGAGAGGCAGATTCTTAATGTATTTCCGCAGCGTATAGCATTTTTGCTCAATGACTCGAGGAACTCGACAACGTCTTGCATATCTACTTTTTTGCACTCATCCAGCGCATCCACGAGAAGGAGGAGAGGCTTCGATCTCCGACGTTGGACAGCAGAAGCTAGAAAAGACCTCAGCTCTTGCAATCGCCACTCCCAATTCCCTTCTCGAGTGATGTCTTGTTTGTCCCGGAACTTGACCAGGAATTGCTCAAAAAGCGCCTCGTCTTGTTTTATAAGCTGGTATACGAGCGACCGCAGCATCCCTAGTGGGGTTTTCTCAAGAGTGCCTCCTCGAGCGTTGAAGAAGTACGCTGCTATTAGATGGTCGGGAAATATCTTTTTGCAGTGAGCCAGGGTATGCTTCATCAGCGTCGACTTGCCCGCTCCCGGCTTGCCCTTGATGCAGAGGATTCCTCTGTGGGCCGAGAGGTTGTCGTGTGCCCGCCATTTCTTGAACTCGGTGGTGTGGAATAGCCAGTCGCAAGTGTTTTCGACGGCAGCGCATATATCATGCTCACGGTAGTCGATCTCGAGGAAGCCGAGGGAGCGGAGGCAGGCTGTGAACCATTAGCGTTCTAAACATATCATTGCGGGCCGAGCAGAGGGCGGCACGATCTTTCTTGACTCGGCTTTTTTACTTCTCTAGGTTTAAATTATAGAATATACTCACACGATCTGTTGCTGACACTCTCTGCTTTGAGCTGTAGAGTTCCCAGAGTTCCGATGTTCAGTTGTTTGCTTTGGCCGTTTGAGACATAGTTTGGGAAGCTGCCAGCTGGTTCTCTACACAAGGACTGCGCCATGCTAAGAGTACACTGGAATTAAAGACTTTTGTAGACAGCGGTAAGGTAGATTATCTGTCGCGCGTCGCTCGTTGATGAGGCTCGGAGCATCCCTATTGTAAGATGTTGCTCTGTAGCTACTTCAAGGTGCACATCTCGCAAAACCCCCCTTAATGCTCGTATATATTGTGGCGCAACTCCCGTTTGTTTTCCTCTCGCTATTGGTGCATTGCAGGGCAGACCTGCGGGATCTTTTCAGCTAGTATGCCTCGTTACAATGTGATTTCAGCCTTGCGCTCTCTGATTAGTCGGTCTCTGAGTGCACAGGCAAGAGAATCAGAAATACCCAGCGCTTATCACGAGCTGACAAGGCATGCGCATATTTCGAATCTTGCCCACCCCGTTTTCAGGTGCAATTTGAACCAAGCTGCTGGCCAGCTCACTCAGTATATACTTATTTACTGCACTGCCTGAGGCCAGTCATCTCGCTACACTACACGCAACACGGTATTATTCAACTCTGTATCATGGCCGAAGCCTTTGGGTTCGTAGCTAGCGTAATCACCATTGCCGGTCTAGCATATGATAGCAGCAAGAAGCTTTATGAAGCTGTGGATGAATATCGAAATGCCCCAAAGACCCTCAGCTTTCTCCGCACGGAACTCGATATTGTGCAGCAACTTCTGCAATCCGTTAAGAACAACCTGGCCAATACCAGAGACGAAGACCTACCCGAGGCATTGCAGCGATGCTTACAAGATTTCAAACCGTCGCTGGAAGGCCTCCAAAAAGGTTGTGATGAGTTCTTGGAGAAGCTCAATAAATTGACGAATCACTCCACCGACTCTGACATGAGCAAACGAGACCGGTTCAAGCTTCAGTTTAACGAAAAGTCGATCGAGGCGTTCAGATACCGCTTGAGTAGCCACAAGCTATCAATCAACATCGCACTTGGCTTGATCAATTAGTAGGTTTATGTCATAAAACCCAGTGCAAATAAGCTTACCATCATGAAAGCGCATCTTCAAATCAAAACCGCCGGATTCTAGATGACCTCCAAAAGAACATAACGACAGCAATGAACAAAATCTCGGGCCAGTTGGAAGGCCTGGAGCTCACTGTACAGTCTCTGGGAAGCACCGAAAGCTCGATACCACAGGGCCAGGTTTTAGAAAGTCTTCGAGGACTGGAGATAGCACTAGGACAGTGCTTAAAGGTGTGCACTAGTGCTGTGGAGGCGGCACCACCTGGGATGAAGGCTGCTATCGAAACTATAGAGAGCTTCGAAGAAGCGAAGCAACTTGTCATTCTCACAAAAGGAGGGAATGGAATAGTAGGGACAATGGTTGCTCGAGGATGTTCCCGCCAGGCGTTCACAGACACAATCAACGAAGGTGATCCAAGCAGGATGGTCAATGATTTCTTCAAATAGGCTGCGTGAACTAGCCAAAGTTTGCGGGCAATAATATGGTTGCACTCTGCCCCAGTATAGCAGAATTATATACTAAATGCGAAAATATTGTTCGCAGCTGCAAAGAGATGCTCGTAACGAACCTGCCTGCATATGATAAATGTGGTAGGTGAAAGGACGCGTGATGGTTGGCCAGACAGAAGTGGTGTCGTTCGCTCCAAAGTCCCTCATATACTCACTATGTAATCAATACACTCTGCACTGCGATGCATAACCCACCATGCATCTTAATCATCTATCGGTTGAGTATAGATTTGAAAATATGTGTTACCACCGCATGTCTCAACTTTGTCTATCTGGAGCGCGCTCTGAGACCTACTTTACACTCACAGCCCCCACGCCTTCTACCCCTCCTTCCCTATCTGGCTTAAACTAACTTCTAACATACCCCCCTGCTGCGGGTTCGGCGCTGTGTACAGTTTCTAGCGAAATCGGCTTCAACCCCACAACGTAGCTACAACAACATTCTATCCCACTTTACCTTCCATATTTACCTAGGTAGTTAGAGATAGTTAAACTAAGCACTTGATTTGCTATAGTATAAGAAGGCAAAGCTAGTTCTTTATCATAGCTAGAGCTAACATAACAGTAGGGCTAAAGCCGGTTAAGAACGAGAAAAAACGTCTAAGGATACTAGTGTTTTAACTTCTCATATATATAGGGGGAAGAACACCCTATCACCCCTTATGCTATTGAATTTTTTCCCTACATTTAAGCCTCTCTGCTTTCTAAGCCACTATCGTGAGGAGGAAGTGCCGATAATTCTGAAGTACTAGCATGAGGCCCATCAAAAATGGTACGCACTTCTTCCAAAGACAATCCCTTTGTCTCCGGCACATAGAAGAACATGAAGCCAACCACCGCAACTAGCACCCCGATATATACAAGATAGTATCTCCAAACGATCTTCTCCAATGCAATTGGATTGACGTATTGGTTGAAGCACGTCGCAACAGCCTGCGTGACCCAGAATACACTAGCTCCTTTGGCCCGAAGATAGCTCGGCCATATCTCATTGATGTAAAGCACGGGAATTGGCGTCAGTCCAAGCACATAGGCACCCAAAAACAGGAACAGAAACACGATGACTGCATAGCCAGCTCCTGTGGATTGTGTGTTTGAATACTGCGCAGAGCACACGGTGACGAGAGTCATGAAGAGCAGCATAGTCCCGGCGGATGTGATCAATAGGCGACGGCGACCGACTCTTTCGGCAAGTAGAGCCGCGGCAATTGCGATGAACCAGTTGTAGATCTGCAGGCCGCCATTGATGCCTTGTTGTTGAAACGCGCTGGTTATGCCGACGGTTCGCAGCACGGGCGAGAGGTAGAATGTGATGATGCCATTACCGACCCACTGCGTCGATACCCCGATGACTACGGTAAGGACCAGGCGTTTGCGATTTCCCGGCGTCGCAAAAAGCGAGCGCCAGCCGATGTGCCTGTTGCGACTCTCCATCTCAAATACTTCAACGATCTTCGCAATCTCTGAGCACACAAGATCATCGTCTGTGCGGCCGTTGGCATGGTACTTGGCAAGGACCGAACTGGCCTGAGCAAGTTGGTCATGAGAGATGAGCCAGCGAGGGGATTCGGGGCAGAAAAAGACGAAGATGGACTGAACGGCCATCGCGACAAGCTGTAGGGCTACCGGGAGACGCCAAGACCATGAGCTCTGTGTACTGAGGGATCCATACGATGCCCACGTTGAAGTTATGGAACCGATAAAATAAAACGTGTTGAAGAATGCACCGACGATGGCTCGTTGTCGCGGATGCGCAAGCTCAAGACACAACGCGGACGAGGAGATGATGTTGAAGATCTGACCAAACCCCCCGAGCAGTCGCATGGCGAGAAACAAGCTGGAGGATCCACTGAAAATCTGTCCGAGGAATCCAGCAGCCAGTAACAGGTTTCCAGTCATGATACCTACTCGACGGCCGAATTTGTCTGAAAGCCATGGTGTTGGGAAGAAAGCGGCGATGGAGCCCAAAGGTTGGGCAGCGACAACAAGACCCAACCGCGTGGTGTTGGAGAGCCCCTCAAGATCTTTGTACCAGCGTGGATTCGCAATGAGACTGGAAATGAGGGAGCTAACATAGCCATTGGATATGGCCCCAAGGTAGCATGTGAGAAGCAGGACATTGAGTTTCCGCATGCCCGGATCCCTCCACCATTGTGGATGAGTATTGTTTACAATGTTGCTTTCCGGCATCTCAGCAATCTGGCAAATGTTTGATCAGGAATTCGGCCAACTTGAAGCGGAGTAGGGAGGGGAAGAAGGGTATGAAAGCTGCGAGGCAAATAACAACATAAGACTCGACGCCGGAGCTCAGAAGAAGCAAGAGGGTAGCTCACATGACAATCTCTATATTAACAGTGACGTAGAAGTATGCACAACAATGGCGAGGGCAAACCTTGAACCTCATTTACGGGAATGGTAAGCGCTAAGCATTCTCGAGAAAGAGATGACTGTTTGTGGGCTGTTCGGGTGAATTAATCGGAGTGAAAAATAGAGGCCGTTACCAGCGCTCGCTTCCATGCATTATTATGTTACAGTGGTACGATAATTTAGCATGTCGGAATTTAACATAGAAAGCACTTGCCAATTATACGGCACGGGACGTTATATGGGTCCAGCGGTGAGCCGATAAGCGTTCCAAGTGGGCGGACTGCTGCCGATGATATTCCCGAGTTGTCACCTCGATACCCGTAACTCCCCACACAACTCTTTACATACATTAACGCCGACCCTGGAAAAGGAACCACGAGGTTTTTAGCATACTCGTGTGGGTCTTTGCTTTCTTTAAGCCATCTACGGCCATTTACGGAAAAGTGCTATCGGCCATTATCATGCATGAGGGTGCTTGGGCAGAAAGAGAAAAGAATTGCATGAAGATAGAAGACCGTTGGTTCCATCTACATAGAGGATCGTATCTAAGTAAATGTGAGGAATCATCGAACTCATTCTGAAAAAAGACAGTGTTAGTGCGCCTTAGACCGCGACCAGAAATGACCTATAACCCGACAAGGTAGCAAATAAACTATCAGATTTTCGCACAGAAGTAAACAAGGCCCATAACGTATATCATGAAAACGGTAGGCGAAAGTATGTGAATGTTCTCTTGACTCCGTGCGCTTCGAGCTTCGGGTAAGCTGCCCCCCCGCCGTCTTCTCGTCAACAACAAGGGTTGATGCACGATCAGGGATTGAGGGCGGGAAGAGCACGTAAACTATTGGGCAGAGAAATGATACATTCACGATAGGGGAGGCCAGCCAATGCGGACTATGAGATAGATCAGTCGATCAGTGCCGAGATCCTGCTGAAGTCGAGTAAAGGAAATACTCTAACCAGAGGCCAGGAAAAATATAACGTGGAAATTGATATGCAGGTCAACCACGGGCAACTCAAACGAAGGGTGCAGCGTCGACTCGCAATAAGGGCCATAGCCGAAGCTCCCCGGAGACAAAGACGTGGAAAAATGCGATGTCAGAGCTGCCTGCCAATTGTGCGCTACCCCACATTGTGGCACGCGAAGAGCTGACACAACGCTTTTTACATGTCCGGCAACGAAGCGCAGCGCCTGCTAACACGCCATTTTGACTTTACTCTAGCCATCTATTTATTTGTTCAAATCCGACTAGCGATTTGGTCCACCGTTCATTCATGATGAGGCTGCGGCTCCGGATCCTGAAGGAGGATGGTTCAATCTCACAGATCCTTTGGGACCTTGAAGAAGATCACGAGGCGGGGACCACGACAATCGCCCAGCTTCTTGAACAAGTTGATAATGATGTTGGGTTTCGCTCCACTCCAACAGACTTTCCCAGTTTCGTTGTAGAAGTGGACGGTTATGAATGTCCTAGTCATCTGCTTGCTAGAAAGCTGCTCAAAGATGAGGACGAAGTCACGTACATATCACCCCCTCACATATAGATTTTCGTCTTAGTAGAGAAGACTTAGTCGCTTACTGTGTCCTTTAGCATTCGCTCAAGAATACTTCAAGACCCTGTGGTCATTCCGCAAGTTACTGAGCCACCCCCATTGGACAACCACAGCAGTAGTCAATCCCAGGAAGTCACTCGTCGCCACGACCAAGCCATAACAGATTTGATTGATATCAATCCTCAAGAAATATCTCCTTCCTTGTCAGATAAATCAGGCGACCAAAGCACTGAATTCGACACAGGATCCGAGAAGAGTTGGGAGTCCAGTGACTCGAATGACCAGCTATATGGTTTCTTGCGTCTCAATCCTCGAGGCGAAGTAGCAATGAACTACCACCATGATCACCTCCTCCACCAGAAATGGCCTTCAGACAGCCGACCGCCGCCTAGGACCGGGGAGTGCAAGATCTGTTACAGGAAAAGGATCCCTAGCCCCCCAAAAATGCGACTAGTCGAAGCTTTTGAAGAAGAGTGTTTTTACTGCAAGATCATTCTCAAAATAATTAAATTGCACGGAAGTTCGCCGTCTGCAGACTCTCATCTCGATTGGCTTGAGGATCCTTGGTATAAATTCCGCATCCCATGCGATATTCACGATTCTGCTCGTCTGAGGCTAGGAAATTGCCCCGTGGACTTGTTTGTATTGAATGGTATAATATCTCATTCTGGCCTTCAGTGAAGCATAGGCTAACAAGTTATTACGGGCAGTTGATGTGAATCCTTATAAAGACTTTCCTGTTTCAAATGCCATTGGTACCAATACGGGCTCCGAAGAAGGGTTTTTGAAGGCACTGAGTTGGATACAAGATTGCCTTGTTTTCGACGAGCGATGTGAAAACAATAGCAAATCACCATTACCTCGACGTATCCTTGATCTCGAATCTCTCGGCTCTGAAGATATGCTGAGCTTGCGTGAGACTGAAAACGAAGTAGGGTGCTATGTGTGTCTGAGTCACTGCTGGGGCAACTCTGATTACCCTGCTAAAACAACTAGTCTCACAATTGAGCGGAATAAAGAGAATATTCCTTGGAACAGCCTACCAAAGACATTCCAAGATGCGATAATGTTTACTCGATGGCTCAAGATAAGATACTTGTGGATAGATTCTCTTTGTATTATCCAGGATAGCAGGGAAGACTGGTTGGCAGAGTCAGTAAAGATGGTCGACGTATACCGGAACTCCTACCTTACTCTCGCTGCAACGGCTTCCTCAAGCGATCACGGGGGCCTATTCTATGCCACACCACCGGAAGATCAGGCCCAGAGACTCTTTGGCTATAGCTCAGATGGAATACCTTACAATTTCTACCTCCGCAACCCAATTACCCATATAACGACAGGAGATGACCCCTCCGTTTTCCGTGACCCTCGAGAGGTTCCTCTCCTCAGTCGTGCCTGGGTATACCAAGAAATCCTTCTTTCCCCACGAGTCCTTCATTTCACTAAGCAAGACATGAGATGGGAATGCATGGAACATATGAATTGTGAATGTGGGCTACTCGACACTCGCCAATCAACTAGTTGGGTTTATAATAATCCACATAAGTTAGATCACAGCTCCACCTTAAAAAATTGGTCTAATGAGTACTTCTTGCATACCAGGTGGCGAAGAATTGTTGAGGAGTATTCACGTCTAAGGCTCACATTTGGGAAAGACAAATTCCCGGCGCTTTCTGCATTGGCGAAACAGATGCAAAGCTATCGACCTGGGGACAAATATCTCGCGGGCTTGTGGACTCAGTCTCTGATGGAAGATTTGCTTTGGTACGTGAAAGAAACCACTATGGCCGAGATTGAGAATCCTGATGCAAAAAAGGCTCGACCTTTTGTTTCGAGACGCGCTAGCGAATGGCGCGCTCCGACTTGGTCATGGGCTAGCATTGAAGGCTCTGTGAAGTATTTTGTTACGACTAATATCACGATTGGGAGAAAATATACTAAACTGGTGGACACGACATTGGTATCTGTGTCTCCCGGCGATAATACTGGTGAACTGTTGAGTGCTGAGTTAGTTCTGGAGGGACGGTTAATTCCCGGTACTGTAAGTGACCGCTGTTACAGCCCCTTCTTCTCTTCTATTGGCTATTATAGATTCTTATCGAATAACAAAAGTGGTACGACCGCCTGGCTCCTGCCCAACATGAGTTACCTGTAAACCTCAAACTTGCCTCGACGGACATTACCGCATGGGACATATACTTTGACAATTTTGATTGGCGTGAAGTGTACTCTCCAGGGTACAGATATAGTGGGACCTCTGATATCGAGAAAAAGATTCCTTACCACGATAAGCCTTCTCATACAGTTACCGGCATGGACGCAAAAGTGTTTTGCCTGCCAGTGTTGGAATGTACCGGCTTTCATAATACAATCAGAGATTGCTACTTATTGCTGAACCAGGTAAGAACAGGAAACGGTGGCAAAGAAACGTATAAGAGGTTCGGCTTGCTAATTCTGCGTCGGGAGGACCATGGGAAGTTTCCATTTGAGGACTGGCCTGTGACTCGATTTACCTTTATTTGATTATTTTGTCTCGTAATTTGAGTCCCGTTCTTGAGTAGGACTCTGGGCAAACCGCTGTATATCAAAGGTGTATATTTCTAACTCACATGCTCCGAAGCAGTTCAAGCTCTGAACTGGGAGAACAAGCGTGATGATATTCCACCTGTTTATTGCAGCAGGCGTAGCTACTTACTGCTGGGACTGCTTACACACTATTGCCTAACGCCACTGACTGCCTGATAGGCAGTCAACCCAGTAACGCGTGATCATAAAATTCAACTGAAGCCGTCACGAATAAAAAATTTTTGCCTCTGATTAGCCCACGCTTCGGTTCGGGGTTCAAAAACAAGTTTGAGCTACTCAAAGCCGATCTTGGGGTCGGTACATCCCGACCTAGCACGCAAATGCCACCCAGGGGTATCATATGTGGCCCAGTTGCTCATCTACTTCTGCAGAGAAACACTCCATCGAGAAGAATCCTACCACTAGACTGGAATTAGTGATGAAACTGCGTCCGAGGCGAAGCCGGTTTCTCTAACTCCTGTATGTATGCTGGTTTGATGATTGCGTCTGATTTTCTTGTACTCGTGGTGTACTTGTTGAGTATCTCGCTGCTGCTGAAATCATTAACGTTCAATAGTCTGTGGATTTCCAATCCACCTAGGTAGAAACGCGTGTATAATGAGGGTAAGAATATACGGTTGATCTAGGTAGAAGAGATGGAAAAAGTGTTTGTAAGGTTGAGGGGACAGTGCGAGAGATAAAAAAGGGTTCACTTTCGAAGGGGGCGCTGGCTCATTCTTATACCTATGGGAAAATAAAAGCACGAATTCTATGAAATCCAAATCCCCTCCCTTCCCCTTACCAGAACGACCAGAAAATAAAAAAGAAGAGGAAAAGAAGGAAGAACTACTTCACTGCATACTACGCACCATACACCGACCCAAACGAAATCCCCCAAAAAAGCAACGCGAACTTCACATTCACAGCCCCCACGCCTTCCACCCCTCCCTCCCCATCCGCTCAAACCAGTTCCTAACATACGCCTCCCCAACATGAGGGCCATACACCCTGCCCTCCCACTGCGGCTTCGGTGCTTTCAACCCTGTCTCCTTCTCCGCGTTTTCAAAGACTTCTTGCAAGCTCCTACCTCCGCGATTATACCCAACCACCTCGTCTTTCCCTCCCGTCTGCGCGGCGCGTTCTTTTCGCATTTTCTCGCGCAGCGCGATGGTCGCGGGTTCGTCGAGGGCGTAGGGAGGGGATGGGGAGACGACGACGCCGTAGTTGGACGCTGCGCCCGCGACAGTGATGAGTTTGCGATGGACTTCGGTGGCGACGAGGGATGCGGAGCGGGTTAGAGGGTCTCCGAGACCGCCGCCGCCCCAAGTTATCCATTCGAGGACGTCGCCTGTGTGTTGGTTAGATTTTTGTGGGGTCACGTGTTGGTGGGCTAGGGTTTACATACCTGGTAATACGTGGATGTGATCTTGTTTCGATTGCAGCATCACTTTGTTACCTGGCTCTTCTTCTTTCCCGGTTCCGTAGGAGTTGTTGACGTAGAGGAGTTTCCTCGAGCGTGAACCCGGCATGCCGCCATTCACGCCCCACGGCGCAATCAGCCAGCGGTCATCGTGGACGCTGACTTCGCCTTCGCACAGAAATCTGTACAGCGTGCGCTGCGCGTTGCCGCCTCTGTAAAACCCGGCTCCTCCGCTGTCTGGCAACGCTTCGTTGGCCTCGAGGATTAGCGGGAAGTAGAGTTCGATGTTCTCTGTAGGGATGCTTTTGATGGCGGGGAATAGGCAGTGGCAGTCTGGACCATCGCCAATGGGACGTGCCGGGACGCCACCAAAGCCGATCTGGTACAAGAGGAAGAAATCGCCGGTCGGTTTGAAGCCTGAGTAGAACAGATGTGGAGAGTCGGAGAAGCCTGCTGCGCAGCGATATGCTGGGTTGCGTTGGCCGAAGAGGGCTTGAAGGACATCCATGATTCGTCCGAGGAGATGGGTTCGACAGCTCACAGCTGCTGGTCGGATCGGACGAAGGATAGAACCATTGGGTATCTTGATTTCGAGGAGGTCGTGAAAGCCGTCGTTGATTACGCAATGAGGGTCATACACAGCAAGAAGGTAATAGCCGATAAAGACCTTGAACATGTTAATGGAAAGATAGAAATTCATGGACGTGTTGGACTGAGGCGATGTGCCATCCCAGTCGAAGACCAATTTATCGCCTTGCTTCTGCATGGAGCATGAAATCGCGTAGGGTCCAATTCCCTGCCCGTCGTCGTCGATGAAATCGGTGAAGCTTGACTTCTCGGGACCGATTTTCTCATCGATGATGGTTTTGATCGCGGCTCTGTTCTGAGCAAGCAAATTATCCGTAGCAGCTTCATACACTGGTAAGCTGTATCTTTCGCAAAGTTCGCAGACGCGGGCAGATGCTGTCCTGCACGCTGCAACCAGAGCTATCAAGTCGCTCTGGAACCACTCTGGTTGACGCGAGTTCCGGAACAAAACATCTGCAAGACTTTGGTTGTAGACGCCCTTGTCATAGAGCTTTACGATCGGAATCTGTAGGCCATCTTCGAAGATGGTGGTAGCGTTGATACTCATCGACCCGGGCACCTTGCCTTGCACGTCCGTTAAGTGTCCGAAATTGGCGGCCCATCCGACAAGTGTGTGCTCGTAGTGAATCGGCAGCAGGATTATGACATCGTTGAGATGTGACACAGCGCCATCAATCTGGTAGACGTCATTGGTGACAAACACATCCCCTTCTTCTATCGTGCCTTTCCAGCCATTCAAAAACTGCATTATGAAGCTACCAAACTGCCCCACAAGCATCTGGCCACGGGTGTTTGTGATAACGTTGAATTCGTCCATCTGGTCTCGAATAGCAGGAGACATAGCGCATCGCAGCATGAGCGTGTCCATCTCTCGACGAATCGATCCGAGCGCAGATGAAATCAATGTAGAGATGAGTGGCTGTTCTTTGACAAGTGCTTCCGCCGATCCTTTGGTGTGCTCGATCTTTTCTTCTTTCGATGCCTTCTTGGCCGGCCAGATTAGAATATTGCCCATCGAGTCTACTTCTCCAATGTATCCAGGCAAAATCAGCGTATTAGAGTCCATTTCAGAAACGACAGCAGGCCCAGGGATCTTCAAACCAGCTTTGAGAAGACTCGATCGGTCCCAGAAAGTAGCCTCCACCTTTTGACCTTCGTAAATGATATCTTGCTTCATTGTGATAGCATCTTGCGGGGGCGTCGGGTCAGCGGCCTCTTCGATGGGTTTTATAGCCACCTCTTCTGAACCGTCGACCACTTTGACGCGCATGCGCATGGTTTCGAGTTCTGCTTTCTCAAGAGAGAATCCGAACTGCTGATTGTGTAAATCGGCGAATTTAGAACGCAACATGCTTAGCAATCCCTCTGTGCTTTCCAGATCTTTTTCAACAAAGTCCACTGTCAGTGTCATCGCTTGACCTTTGTATCTCATATCAGACTGGTATTGAACTTCCAACGGAGCGCTTTCACTCTCCAAGTGCGCTTTCATGGTTTTCATGCACCCATCTTTCAACTCGCCCAATGTGGAAGTGAGATCTTCTGTAGTAATTTCGGAAAATAGTCTAATATAAGTGCAGCTCTGTTCGTGCGACATCTTCGTAGTAGCGTCGCCTTGAGCGCACAAAATACCAGGACTTGGGGGTATGATCACAGGCCATGACCCAAGAAGCTTGCCGAGTGCATTTGCATGAAGAGGCCCTGCGCCACCAAATGCGACGAGTGCAAAGTCACGAGGATCGAAGCCTTGCTCGACCGAAACCAACCGAAGGGCTCCGTGAATGGATTCGTTCACCAGATCAATAATACCTTCCGCAGCTGCCGTGGTACTCAGTCCCATTTGTTTGGCTATGGCTTCCACCGCCGAAGCAGCAGCAGCAACATCCAGTTCAAAAGAACCGCCTAACAATTTGGATGGCAAATATCCAAGAGTTAGATTTGCGTCCGTGACGGTTGCTTGCGTTCCACCCTTGGCATATGCTGCTGGACCAGGCGTCGCACCGCTTGATTCCGGACCGACACGTAATTGCTTCGTGAAATCGTTGTATACAGCGATTGAACCTCCTCCAGCGCCGACCGTGCGGACGTCGACAGAGGGTGCTCTGACTGTCAGAGATCCTACATTGGTTTCTCTTCGAATAATTACATCACCACCAGACAAGAGGGCGCAATCTGTACTCGTCCCGCCCATGTCAAGCGTGATGAGGTTCTTAAAAGAAGTGTTTTTGGCGACTAGGTGTGAAACAGCTTTTACACCGCCGGCGGGTCCACTCATCAAAATCTGCACAGGTTTCTCGCCCGCGAGTTCTACTGATGTGAGATCTCCATCGGATTTTAGAATGCGAATGGTGTCGGTGTCTTCCTGGAGCATTTTTTGAAGATTGTTCATGTATCGTTTCACGACAGGTTTGACAATGGCATTCGCCGCCGTTGTGACAGTTCGCTCATACTCTTGAATCTCGGGAAGGACATCGGTAGATGTAACCACCTCAACATCAGGGCCGAATTCATCATGTAGAATGTCCCTGATTTGATTCTCGTGGGCAGCGTTGCTGAACGAATTCAGCAGTGAGACGGAGATGGCTTCAGGCTTTTGTGATTTCAAGTCTTGCAGATCTTCACGGAATTTCTTCTCATCCAGTCCTTTGAATACCTCTCCTCCAATAGTGATACGCTCAACGGCTTCTACCGTGCGCTCCAGGGGCACAATCGGTTCAGGCTGCACGAAATTGATCCAAGCGCCGAGGCCTCCAGGAATTTGGCTCCGTCTCATAGTCAAGACGTTACGATGACCCGCGGTTACAATCAGTCCGGCCTTGGCCCCTTTACCTTCAAGAATGGCATTCGTGCCGGTGGTGGTGCCATGATGGATGTAATCGAACTTCCCATTCCAGCCATACTTCTCTCTCAGAATAGCGCGCGCCTTCTCCACACCTTCGCGCACACCAATGGATTGATCCGAAGTGTTAGTGGGGACCTTTGCACGAACAGACTGGCCATCGGGCGTGATTACACATATATCTGTAAATGTCCTATAAAGGGTCGGAAACGAGAACCGATGTCAGCCAGCCACTTTTTGCGCGTCACGACGGCACGACGACCTAGGTCCTGATAGTGTGCGGGAGGGGAGGCGGGGATGTAAAACGGTGCAAACAAAATGAGCACATACCCTCCAACGTCCACTCCTAGTCTATACCCTGGAGCCATGTTGGCCCGTTCTGTTGACGTCGCGTTCAGGTAGCGTAGTGCTGGTTAACTACCGATGTCTCAATTGTGGCTTACCACCGGCCTACCCTGCATCCGAATTTTGCACAGAGTTGTTAGGTAACTGAACGTCTGGAAACTGCAATTATGGCCTAGATCCGTGCCCGGCCCATAAAAAAACTTATGCACGAAGCCGACGGTTCGCCGGGATTTGGTGTTCAACTGCTTGGACAGCTGGAGAAGGGCAAAGTCAGACTCCCACCACCAGAAGTCATGCGAGCTAGATATAACTCTCCTCTCGTGTCGGAGAAACGGTAGGGACTGATCGTCCAAAAATAAGTACGGCGCGGGTCTGACATTTTGGGAGTGGTGGGGTTGACAGGCGTGAAGCTAGTCAGTGGTGAGAATGAGGGGTTACGCAGACAGTGATAGGGAGATTGCCGCGAATATCCTTTTCGATAACGATATGGGAGATAACTACGAGCAGAACAATGATAAACTCTTGATTTCGGACTCTACAACTCTAGTGGGAGGTTACGAGGCGGAGATGGTTGCATATCAAGTATAGAAAACGTCTTGGAGAACCTCGGCAACTGATAACACCGCGCCACTTTACGCCGTAGATAGGCTGTCCACGTGATTGCGCGATCACGCATACTGACGTAAATTCCAAACACCACGCATGATAGATACAAACATGTAGCGATATTCAACGAAGAAGAACTATCTTAAAGTCACAGATGGGGAGGACTGGCAAGTTGACGAAATAGACTCTGCAAGTTCCATCTGCTCTATTTCGTGAATATCCGGACATGGCCACATGTATCAGTAGAGCATATATCATCTCAAGGGTGTCAATAATAAACCGGCTCTTGAACATTCATGCACACCATCAGGTGTTCAAACGAACAAGAGAGATAAAACTCAAAATCCCCTAGTATCAACCCCCCCAAAGAATTATATCCTGCCCTTATCTCCACATTCCCAATCAACACCAAAAGACATGGATTGATATCACCAACAAAGAAAACCCTATCAAATCACACATCCTTTTACTCCTTATCCAAATCCTCCAACTCCAGACAATAACAACTATCCCCTCCCACCACGCGATCAATCCAATTCACAACCGCCACGAACCCATACCTCACCCTCTTCAACGACCACCTTACCGGTGCGGACCGTCCAACACCCACCGCATACGGATAACTCTCTTTGGCACCCTGCACAAGAAACGCCAACCCCTTCACGAAGAACCATAAGGCAAAGTAGATCATGATGAGTTTGGCCAAGGCCGAGGCGCGCACTTTCCAGCGGCGAGCATTGAGTTCGCGGGTGATGAAGCGGGATTTTGTGTCGCCGAGGGCTTCGGACCAGCTGCGGCTTGGGGTTTCGTATTCGTAGGGGTGTTCTGTGTTGGGGGAGTTAGCTTAAAAGTTGAGAGTAGGAGAAATGAAATGGGGAGTTTGGCTTACCGGGCACACCAATGGGTGTTGGAGGAGGGTGGACTCGTAATGTGCTCATGGCTGTGGAGGTACTTCTGCTGTTTCTTTTGTGGATTGAGCTAGGAGATGGATTGGTGTGAGAAAATGTTGGTGTTAGGTCATAGTGTGGAATATGAATCTTGATTGTGTGGAGTCGTGGAGGAACAAAGAAATTGACGTTTGACAAACCCCCTTTGATTATCTGGACACCGGATTGGGAAATTGTGAATTGAGCAACAATACGCGAACATTCCTTAGTTTTTACCAAAACACTCCATAGCACAAAAGTACGGTTGAAAGCGTTCTAAAGTTTGACCATGGCTAGCTAGATTAGTATCTACATTTAGCCCGGTGTCGAAATATTACTTCGAAGACAGGAGAAGGAAAGGGAAACTGACCGAAACATTTCTTCCACCTTCTTGAGCATGAGTATTCTTGACCACAGTTGTCTATCGTCAAATCCAACCGCTTTATTATCAGAGTTAACGTCGGCAGAACTTATGTGTGATAGTTTCCAACACGATATCTGAAAATCGCCATTGAAAAGGACAAGACTCCACAACATCAAATCGACAAATATGAAGGTGATATTTGCCGGATCATCTTCTCTACTAAAAATTCATCGCTGCCGGCGACTGTCTGTCGATATTCTTACCGAAATTAGGTGGTGACGCTACCTCTGTTGGACATTCTCAAGAGTACGTTGTCAGTAGCTCGGTGAATGGGCTGAATGGGCTCGTAACTGCTCCTTCTTCCACCAAAAGATCGTTACAAGATGATGCGCATGTAAATGCTCACTCATTCCGGGTGAAATAGGGCTGCCAAATGCAGCTATGCGATCGTGCCTGACTGATATTTGTTTTTAACAGGTTGAATTCCCGCATGATCGATTCTTCCGAGCCCTGCCATACCACAGATTCCATGTCGTGGTCATCAGTGTATCACTCCTATGATCCGTACCAGAACGATTGATAGCTTTATCGATATCTAGTTTCAGTTGAACAGCCTAGATATCTACATGGCAATATTCTCGATTGAGGTCTCGAGTGGTTACCGCCAATGATGAGACGTGGAGACCTAGAACTGGGTAATTATGTATCTTGCACTGTACTGCCCATATGAGATTGAAATGCTGGCCTTAGACAGTACGACCCGAAGGTGTTGAAGAGCCCTATATCCAACCAATCGAATGCCGTGCCTCGGAAGTCTGGTCCGGAGCAGGTTGTTTTGATGAGTCTGGTGTCCCGGGTTTTGATAGTGATGGTCAGCTGTTGGAACCCCCCTCGGCGTATTCTCTTATCTCGATTAACAACAATGCAACAACTCTTCGATTGGATTGCATTCTGTGTATTTGGCTCCAAAAGAATGGCCGAAGCGGAAACCGTAGGCCATGAAGCTGTTCCATTTCCGCCCTGGTTCACACACAATTCAAATAATTCAACAACCATGGTTATCTCTTGATTGCCTTGTTGATTGAGAATCCGGTATGCTGATAGTGCGGACGAAGAATGTTTTGGGATACTTTCATTCCAAGAGAAGTTTGGGAGACGGGACATTCCGCCCACGCTCTCGGGGTTCCCTCGCAATTTGTTCGTTGTGAACCACAGACAATGACGCCGCGTTACAGAGGCGCTGAGATGGCAAGATCTCTGAAATCTTGGGTGAGTTTAGCATCGAGAGAAAATCAGCGCAGCTCTTTGGCATATGGAGGACATGACCTTGTCGATCAATGTCGCTGTTTTTGTAGGAGTAAACGTAGAACTGTACATCAATAGGTAGGTATCAATGTCTTACATATGTACTTTAGTAGGCAATACACTACGTACAAGCATCGCGCTTCACGCGCCAAAACGGGGCAACTCACTACTCATCAGCTAAGACATGGCGCTCTAATGACAGGACAGGCCCTACCTAGCATTGCTGTGTGCCGTTCCCTGAGAGAAAGGAGAAGTAGTGTAGACGTGGGAGGCGAGAGATGACGTGGGGGGCTACACTACATACTAACAAGGCTAAGGCGTGCGGTCCCAGCACCAAGCCTTCAAGCCTCCCCCGCGGTGCCGCGGCAAGCTCCACGAAGCTTCATCAAGCATCACGCCCGTCCGCTCAGTGATTTAATACAAAACCCCATTTTATCCCCCGAGATATTTCCTCACGGCCATCGTACATTGGTTCTGCTGCCTTTGGTATGATGTCTACACTCGCACCGTTTGGTGATGAGATGCGGGCCTGATAAGCCCATGTACAGACAGCCCGCATCAACGTAACCCCAACGATAAGCCAAACCAGCCACCCAGCTAGGTTCCCCATCCGGATAGCTCACGGGCGGCACGTCCAAGACCAAACAACCTATCAAACCCACTTCGTTATGCGGAGCGCTTTTTTCGTTTACGAGGACCCCAGCTCGACCGCCACCCACAGACCGGTACGACTGAAGGATCCTGGCCTGGCCTGGCCATAGCCTGTTTGCGTTTTTAAACTCTCGCCCACAGCTCCTGACGATCCTTCACCTACCTCCAGACCTTCTCTTTCACCCCTCTTTTCCACAGCGTCGTACTTTGTGTCGACGAGAAAATGGCGACCAAAGAATTCAAGCCTCCACCAGAGCCCATGGTGTCTGATACCAGCGATGGGCGTTTGAGCCAAGAGGTCGCCGAGGCTCAAAAGATCAATGGCCTGCACCGTCGACTTTCCAATCGTCAAATCCAATGGATTGCTATTGGAGGTTCCATCGGCACAGCCTTGTTCATCTCCATCGCTTGGGGTCTTGTCGAAGGCGGTCCCGGTAGTTTGTTCATTGCTTTCACCCTCTACTCGTGCTTCATGGCGCTGGCAAACAGCTGCATGGCTGAAATGAGTATTTTTATGCCTGTCGTGGGGGGTTGGGTTCGCATGGTAAGGATATGTCGTTCTCAAATGTGGTTCTTGCATTCAAAGAAGCTTACTTACTGGTTTTACAGGGTAGCAAGTGGGTCGATGAGGCTTACGGATTCATGTGTGGCTGGAACTTCTTCGTTAGTTGTCCAATATCAATTGATTACGCCAGCATAGGTAGATACTTACCATCCCAATCATGTAGCTCTACGAAGCGGTTCTCATTCCATTTGAGATTTCTGCACTCAATCTCGTCCTGACGTATTGGCGTGACGACATACCGGTCGGCGCTGTAGTCGGCGTTTGCATCTTTCTCTACGGCGTCATTAATCTGTTCGCCGTTCGTGCTTATGGAGAGTCGGAATTCTGGCTGTACTAGTTCAGATCACACCACTTTGAGTTGTGCTGACCCTTGATAGTGCATCTGGGAAGGTGCTTCTCATTTTCATGCTCTTCTTCTTCACCTTCATCACCATGGTGCGTTGTCATCTCATCTCATCGCTGAACGAAGGCTCACGCGCAGTCTAGGTAGGGGGTAACCCTAATCACGACGCCTATGGATTCCGCTACTGGAATAAACCCGGGTCCTTTGCGGAATACATCCACAAAGGCTCACTAGGACGTTTCGAAGGCTTCCTTGGCGCTTACTTCCAGGCCTCTTTCACCATTGTAGGCCCTGAATATGTCGCCATGGTCGCCGGCGAGGCCATGTACCCTCGCAAGACTATCAAAACGGCGTTTAAAACAATGTACTGGCGTTTCGGTCTCTTCTTCATCCTAGGGTCACTTTGTGTGGGCATCGTCCTGCCGTATGACGATCCCACTCTTAAAAACATCCTAGATTCGTCTGGAACTGGCACAGGTGCAGCCAGTCCGTACGTGATCGCTATGAAGAACATGGGCATTTCCGTCATGCCCGATCTCACCAACGCACTCATGGTGACATCCATTTTCTCGGCCGGTAATGAACACCTTCACTGTTTCTCCGGCCCAGGCTAACAACCCTCTCTCAGGAAACTCCTACGTCTACTGCGCTACCCGTACACTCTTTTCGCTCTCAAAAGACGGCCACGCACCCAAGGTCTTCCAAAAGACGACAAAAAACGGTGTCCCCATCTACTGCTTCTGTCTCACCATGATTTTCCCGCTCCTCGCCTTCCTCTCCCTCGGCTCCTCCGCATCGGAGGGTGTGAAATGGCTCGCCAACATCACGCAAGCCGCGCAGCTCATGGACTACATCTTCATGTGCACCATCTACCTCTTCTTCTACCGGGCGCTCAAAGTCCAAAATTTCGACCGCAATAGCCTTCCGTACCGTGGATGGGGCCAACCGTACGTGGCCATCGCCGGCATTGTCATCTTCTCAGTAACCCTCGCGATTTATGGATATGCGACCTTCTATGCGTTCGACACAGGCACTTTCATGACGTATTACGCCATGTGCTTTATCGACATCGTTTTATACATCGCGTTCAAGCTCATCAAGCGATCAAAATTCGTCAAACCGGAGGAAGCGGACCTGGTATGGGAAAGGCCAGAGATTGACGCCTACGAAGCCAGCATAGACCCTCCTTTGGGACTATGGGAAGATATCTGGCTAACCGTTACGATGAGGAAGAAGAAGGGGGAGAGTGTTACACAGAGTGTTTGAAACTCCCACTTTTTTTAAGTTTCTGCGGGGGATCTGCGAATCATGGATTAATGACTACATGTCACCGAAGCGACCATCCCTGCCCAGATAAAAAACATGGTTTTAAATGAATGGGTAGTTACGTGGTAGTCAAAAAAAAGCGGTTCAAGTTTCCCACACATGTTGTATATCATCACGTAGCGACATATTTTCCAACGGTATCAACATAGCAAAGGATTCACAGTAACGTTTCAATGTTCACATATACCAGGCAAGACATGTGGCCTGGGATTTGAAAAAGACACGATATCACGTGAATGCTAGGCTTATAAGAATCTACATAGCGCCCACTAAACAAATCAGAAAAAACACTTGTAAGAAAATAACGCTCTCTCCCACATCCCCCTCGGTGCCTCTACCACTATGTACTTCCCATCCTTCCAAAGCAACGAGCATCACTGTCGACGAATTCAATCGTGCAACGAAGGGGCTTGAAGCCCTCACTTTCCAACTCGGGGATTGATCTGTCTGTCTGCGGATGGAGGATGTGAAACGGCTCTTGGCCAAATAAATATTCCATACGTGAGCGTACCCAAGGCCTCGCCATTTATACGTTGGTGTTTATGGGATTTCGATCCGGCAGTGTGTAGTGAGATTGAGTTGGTACTCGATTTGTTTTCACATTGGCTGGGTTGAAACCCTGCAAACGCAAACGTATCAGGGCGAGGCCTTGGGCATCCTCTTTGTGACATGTCGATGAATGAAGGGAATAGCTGGGTTGTGGGTCGATTTTGTCTCTTTTCGATTTGGGGGTTTCTTCTTTGTCGACTTTGGTTTTGTTAATTGACATATGTAAACCTCTTCAACGCTTTCTAGGTCTAGAAAGCGTTAAAACAGTTTACATATGTCTGTTGAAAAACCCCTAAAAACAATATAACCCAATCGTTGCGAGACGTCGATTTCATGTGACTTGTTTGCTACACTGCAGTTAGGTAGTACTACATGTACATAATAATCTGAAAAGAAGACGTTACATTTGACATGTGTCTGTCTACATGAATATGAAATGTGCATAGCGGCCATAGCCTGTTCATGTGGAAACTAACCGGGATGGGGACTCGCTAATCGGAGTGGGCCCCCGCGATCCAGGAACGCGTATCTAAACCCCCCCGATCCGCGTCATAGATCGGGGCCGAAGGGGAGACGCCATCAAAGGCACGGGGGTTCTAGAAGGGGGGGAGGTTTTGTTTGCTTTTCTCGATGCTCGTGGTTTCACCCTTTACTTCCTTCTCTCTTCTTTTCTTGCCGTCTACTGGACTGCGAGTGATCTAGAAATTGACCACATATCAGATTCCATTCGCGACCAGCTGATCTGAACATTCTTCAATCAACACTTCTAATTCTCAGAAAACAACAATCATCCTTTTTCCCTCTTCATACCCACTCAAGCAGAATCATACTTTCCCGCGCGTTAACAAGAAGACACGGATTCACAATGCCTCCAAAACGCAAACTCCGATCGAACAACATCCCATCCAACGCGGCCTCGGCCATCGCATACACAGACGCGAGCGGAGCGGCGCCGAACAAGCGGTCCAAAGTCTCAAAGCCAGTCATCCCAAAAGTCGAAACTTCTGCCTCCGATGAAGCACCTCCTCTCGCCTCCCCAACGTTCGACCACTCGCGCCCGGAAGAAAAAGCCGGCATTGTAGACCGGCGCTTCTACCCTTCCGAAATCAGCAACGAGCGATGCGCAATGTACAACGACAACAGCATCCCGCGCCCCATTGAAGTTCTCAACGCGACACTGAGCTCGACGAAAACAGCTCGAGCCGCAATTCGTGATGCGACTCCCACCGATGAAACTGCGGTAGTGGTCCACTGGTTCAAGCGCGATCTGCGGATCCGAGACAACACATCTCTAAGCCGCGCGAGTGCGCTCGCGAAAGAGAAAGGAGGCGGTGTGATCGGATTGTGGATCCTCAGTCCTGAAGACTGGGAGGCGCACGTAGTAAGCCCCGCGAAATGCGACTTTGAAGTACGATCGGTACAACTTCTGAAAGAGGAACTGATGCAAGATTTCGGGATCCCACTACACACTATCCTCGTACCGAACCGCAAAGACGTTGTAGGCAAAGTCTTGGGATTGGCGGAAGAATGGGGCGCAAGGAATGTGTTCTGCAATCTAGAGTACGAAGTCGATGAACTGAGGCGCGAGGAGAAACTGGTCAGAAAGGGTCTGACGAAAGGTATCAACGTCGAAGTCTGGCACGACGACTGCGTCGTTCCACCAGGAGAGTTGAAAACAGGAGCCGGGAAGCAATACGCAGTCTATTCACCCTGGTTCCGCGCCTGGATCCAGTACCTCCACACGCACCCTCACGTCCTCCACGAGCGACCCCCTCCCTCGCCCAACCCTCCCTCCTTCACCGCAACCTTCACCCACCTCAACGACACCCCAACCCCACCCGTCCCAGAAACCAAAACCTTCACCACCCCCGACGAAAAAACCCGCATCCAAGCCCTCTACCCGGCCGGCGAAACCGCAGCCCTCACACGCCTCTCCCACTTCCTCTCCCAAAAAATCGGCGCCTACAGCAGCACACGCAACTTCCCCTCCCTCAGCAGCACCTCCAGCGTAAGCATGCACCACGCCGCCGGCACCCTCTCCTCCCGCACCAGCACCCGCAGCGCGCAATCCATCAACTCGACCAAAAAACTCGACGGCGGCCTCGAAGGCGTGCGCGTCTGGATCAGCGAAGTCGCGTGGCGCGACTTCTACCGGCACGTCCTCGTCCACTGGCCCTACATCTGCATGTCCAAACCCTTCAAATACGAGTACACCAACATCGAGTGGGAAACCAACCCCACCCATCTCACCGCCTGGTGCGAAGGGAAAACAGGCTACCCCATCGTCGACGCCGCCATGCGCTGCCTCAACCACACCGCATACATGCACAACCGCAACCGCATGATCGTCGCGAGCTTCCTCGCCAAACACCTCCTCCTCGACTGGCGCCTCGGGGAGCGGTACTTCATGAGCCGCCTCGTCGACGGCGACTTCGCGTCGAATAATGGCGGATGGGGATTCGCGGCGTCCACCGGCGTCGATCCGCAGCCGTATTTTAGAGTGTTTAATCCGTGGTTGCAGGGGGAGCGGTTTGATGCTGAGGGCGACTTTGTGAGGGAGTGGGTGGAGGAGTTGAAGGGGGTGAAGGGGAGCGAGGTGTTGAATCCGTATGGCGCTGGGGGGGAGGCGGAGAGGGTCGCGAGGAGGAATGGGTATCCGACGCCGATTGTGGAGCATCGTGTTGCGAGGGAGAGGTGTTTGGAGAGGTATAAGAGGGGGATTGGGAGGGGAACTGCTTGAGGGGGCATTTTTTTGGATAGATTGTAGGTATTTTGTTTCCATAAATCGCGAGGCGTTTGAAGGTATTTGCCTACTGTATTAGCTATTAGAAGAATCGAAAGCAGTCCGCTTTTTTTGGTTTCGTACTTTTAGATGTTGTTTTTATCGAGGTATCAACGCAGGCAAAAAAAAAAAAAAAAAAAAAAAAAAAAAAAGCGCAGTTAACGTCCTCCACCAGGACGGACACGCAGGCGAACTCGCTCTATAAAAGTAAGGATTGAATTGGATCCTCACAAAGTATTGCTACCATGGGTATCGACCCGGGGTAGGGGGAAATCACGAACTCGCTCTATAAGCACTCACTTCGACATTTGAAGTCCCCAATTCATTTTTCCATGTGACCATCGTGGCACCACGCGCCGCACAGCTTCGCTACCCACCTACCTATATATCAAAGTGTAGTCGGCGTTAGGACTCGCGGTGATCTTAATCCTTATATTATCCCCTTTTTCTAACTTACCTCCCCTCCCTCCCCTCCCTCCTCGCACTTTCACTATAAACAACTCCCAGCCGTTGAAGATTGTGGGGGGAAGATGAGGATATAGAGAAATCTTCTCCCCCCCCTTTTTTTTTGTTCATGCTTGTGAAGTCATTTATGTAATCTCCAACTCTGAATTCCTATACACAAAAGAAAAAAAAACAGTGGAGAGCTAAACTCTACCATACTTTAATAAACGTTAAAGAGAAAGATGTGGGACTTGAGTACAAGTTTCGACAAATAGGAAAACCCTGACAACTAATAAAGCTACACAAAGAAAATGCGTAGATGTACCGTGGCGACGTATCCAACACGTTATCCAAAAGCGACAGAAAACCAACACACGCTCCCCCCCTCCTTCCTCCCTAATCCCTCCTCCTCCTCAGCGACTCCCTCCTCTTCCTCCTCTCCCTCGCCACCCTCCTAACCTCCCTCTCCACCCTCCTCCTCTCCTTCCTCTCCCTCTTGTCCCTCTCCCTAATCTCCTTCTTCCACCTCCAACTCCTTTCCCACGCCCTCCTCGTCCTCTCCGCCACCCCCCCTTCCCTCATCGCCTGCTCATCCTCTTCCGCTCTCTTCCTTCTCCTCTCCTCGAAGTCCGCCACACTGGGCTCCTTATCCAACGGGCGCCGCCACCCCTCCGAAAACATCGCATTCGCGTGCTTCGCCTCTTCAACGTCACCGTTGTCGCGCATCTGCAGACCCCAGTCGTAGATTTCGGCCATGGCGGCGTCGTTGGGGTTGTAGACGAAGGGGCGGGAGGAGGGGAGGTAGAAGGTGTCGGAGCTGGATTTGGGGATTATGAGGCAGGAGAGGGTGGATGGGTCGGACATATTTTCTGTGGTGGTGGGTGGGTGTTTGAGGGTGGATAGATGGGTGGGTGTAGTGGTTGGTTAATAGATGGAGATGTTGTAAGGTTTGCTGAGATTGATGAGTACGGCGATGGATTGAAGGTTGCGATAGGAGTAAGGAACCAAAGAGATCATGTAAAAGAGCTAGAACGGAGTGGTATATATACCACCGACCACCTTACTCTCCACACCGGGCCGTTAGCATCAATTTGACTGCTACACACGTGTAAAACAAGCTGAGCTGAACTCACCCCACACACTCGTTCCGTCATTCGTCCCCGCTTCCTGTCTTACACAAACTACGCAACTCCACGTACACATGTGCGCTGCTTATACGTGTTTGTGTAAGTGTAACTAGATATGTACTACTCTCTGCCAGCCTATCAACTAACCCCCCTACTAACCTTCTATGAAAACACAGGGAGGTATTCTCTTATAATTCGATGAATGCGTTACGTAATGCCCATTTTTCTCTTTCGGTTTCGAAAGGTCTTGATATGTTAGATATATAGGGGAAGGACTATATAGGTAGGTAGGCAGGTAACCAAGCCACCCCGGACCCGGTGGTGCCACGAGTACACGGGAAAAAAGGAGTAATTGGGGAATAGAAATGTTGAACAAGTGCATGTAGCGCGAGTCCATTTACAAAGATTGATACAAGAACAAACGTTTTTAAATGTTTTCTTGTAGTCTTCGCAAAACGATCGAAACAAGGACAAAAATCAAGGAGGAGAAAATAAGGTACATGGTTTCTTTCTTTTCGTTGTTATGCTATGCCCCTCCCCCCGTTTTCCATCTCGTTCGGTCGAGGGATTTGTGCTACTCCCCTCCAAAAAAGAGGAAAACCTCCCTCGACCCGACCACCTTCCAGAAATATGTCATTAGTTTTTCCTTCACCCCACCCACTGCCTTGACGGTCAATCCAGATCCATCTGTGCCCCTTTTGTCTTCCCTGAAATCATGGCGGTATCCCCTGTCGTCGCTCCCGTCCATAACCATCCCTTTTGTGAAAAGAAAAAAGAAAAATCCGTTTCGTTTCCAGTATCCATGATCCCACCATCCATCCCTCGTGCTTCTGTTTCGTTTCCTAATTATCACCGTCCGTTGCCCCCTAGAAAAAACATGGAATAAAAGCAGAAGGGAAAAAAAGAACCCCAATCGACTTTGGACCAACATAAGGTCCCCCCTCCAAACGTACAACTACAGAAAAAACACTACTCGCCCCGCCTTTTTGTCTCATCAGCCGTTCTAGTCGGATAGCCATCGTGGTTCATCTTAGCTGAGGCATCCGGCGCACGCATCGAGATCGTTGAGTCTCAAAGGGCTTCAATAAACGGTTACTCGCTGCTGGTAGAATACCCATGAAACTATACACGACCCGCATGAACGATGTGATGTCCGGAACGCTCACATGACGTGATAGAATCAAAGCGGACGACATGCAGCAATTGACGTAACCTCGCGGGAGATTATTTTGATTCAGGATATCGTTGTAGCGTTGGCAGGAGAGCTTATACAAGACAAGCACCTGCCAACAAATTGACTATTACCAACGCGAGTGGACACATGGCGGCTGTAGAAACAAATCGAACGGAATGCAAAAGAGAAAGGGAAAAAGAGGTATCAGTTAAAACAGGCATGTGAAGTGAATGTCGTGAATATAAGTTTTGCGGGTAAAACAATCCAGTACCAAGCTGGAAAGGAGAATGCAAGGTCGTTACAAAGTCGGATTCAAACAACGCCTCGAATGCAGTCCAAGGTCAAAAGAAAGAACCCCATGCAATGCGATTGCCCTGCTCGCCCATGAGCTCGGCATGATATTAGCATATTAGCATATGAACAACAACGCAGTCCAGCTGTTCAAGCTTTTGCATCCTGGCTTTGCGGCCGACTGGGCGGAGCAGGGCTTGCCTCGACACCTTCCATCGGTCCGCCACGATCCCCTGCTTGCCTCTCGTTGGAATCGTCTCTCAGTTTGGAGAAGCCGCCCTCGGCAGCAGTAGGGGTGCCGAGCATCTCCTTTGGATAAGGCTCCAAGTCTTTTGTGCTGGTCGAAAAGGTAGAAATGACAGGAGCATACGGCCTGTGGTCGGCTTGAGTAGGGGTTTTGGCCTCAGGACCAGCGGATATCGGCGACAGAAGACCCTCGGGATTAGCCAGAGCCTCCTGCTGCAACACCGCCGCGCCATTCATGAGGCCGTTCCAACCACCCTCAATGTCGCGCAACAATCGGACATATTCCTCGGGGACAAGCCCGCTCTCGCCCGTCTTTGGGTCTTGCGCTACGAGCCAACCCTCCCCGTGGCGGTACGAGACGAGGATGATTTGGCCTTCGACGAGGGGCAGTTCGTTGTCATTCTCACGCTCAAAGTCGAACAGCGCGACTGCTTTGCCATGCATTTCTTCGGCGGGAGAGGCAATAGTGAATTGGTAGTCTCGCGAAAAGCGGCTCTCGTCGGGGAGGTAGTCGTCTGGTTCTGACATGTCCTCATCGGAATCGTAGGGCGGGCCGTCGTCGTCGGCATAGGCGCGCTGAGGGAGTGTGGTGGCAAAGTGGGAGTCTCGACGCGAGTGACCGGCGGGTACCTCGAGGCCGGAACTTTGGTGAGGAGGGTATGTGATGTATTCGCCGTGAGGGCCAGAGGCATGCTCGAGTGCTTCGTCGGTGAAGTGCGACTCCTCGCCATTCGGGTCCACGTACGAGCCTCGGCGCAGGCCTTCTGGGTAGCCTCTCCGACCGCGAGTCTGGTCAAAGTCAACAATGTTCGACTTGTGCTTCTTGTGTCGCGCGTGGCTGGTGACTACCGGGCTTGAGATGTCTTCATCTTCGCTGTACGGTGGGCCATCGGCAAAAGAAGTCTGGGGAAGCTGCTCTTGAGTATCCCACTGGCCGGCTCGGTCGGTGTACGAGGCAACGGCCGGTGGGTCTGAGAGACGGCGACTCACTTCGCTGGCTGGAGTGGAAATATCCGAGGGCTGTTCAGGCAGAGGCCCATAGAAGAGAGGATGCAAGGGTCCATAGGCAAAGTCTCGCACCAAGGTGTACGGCAGGCTCGAGTGGAAGATGGGAAACGCGGTGGATTGTGGGCGCGAGCGCACTGATTGGGGATTGGATACGTTGGAGAAGGTGGAGAGACGCTTGCTGTGGTAGGAACTTTGGCGATCCAGCTTAGCCTTGGAAGGCGGGGAAGTGAGGAGCGGGGGCAGCGATGTGCGATTGGGAGCGGGAGATGTGAGGGAGGAGGGCTCGCTCCGGGGAGACAGCACATCGGCAGCCATGTCGGGATGGGAAGCGTGGTGTGCGGGCAGAGCAATGCCCTCGGTGATATCGTCCAGCCGTCGCGAGTCGGCGGGGGGTTCTTTGTGTGAATCGGTCATGCGAGGTGGTGTAGGCGAGGATCTGTGGGGTCGCAGGTCAGCGATACAGCGAATGAAGCAGCAGCAGATGGCTGCGTGGACGCGGCAAAAGAGGAGACGTAAGGACTGCGTGTAGAGGTGATGAGAGAAAAGAAGTGCAGTGTAGTTGCAGAGAACGAGTGCAGTGCAGGTGAAGAGAGACGGGCATCGAGAAGCCACCCGCCGGGGCGCACAAGTGTGGGAAGCGGCCGAACCGTGTCTGGAGGGCTGACCTGAGGGGTGTGGCTGGGGTAGGGAGAGATGGTATGGTGTGGTGTGGTAGGATGCGATCTGGTGCTGCAGAGGGGCTACGGTACCGTGCCCAGTGGTATGCTTCCCGTCGACGGTGGTTATTGTTGTCGGGGCGGTGGTTTGTTGTTTTGCGCACCGCCTTGGCTGGGCTGGGCTGGGCTCGCCTGAGGCCAATGGGCGGTAGGGCAGGCAGGACAAGGGCAGGTGGGGTGCGACGGTACGGCGGGCGTGACGGCGGGAGCGATTGACCTTCGAGAGACAAAGGGGTGGCAGTGAGGAGATGGGAGGGCGGTTGGCAGTGCAGCGACTGGAGGAAAGCAGGGTGTATGAAGGTATGAAAGTATGTGTATGTGTCTATGTGCGAGGCGAGGGCGAGGGCGAGGTTGTGGGGTGGTTCAACAGCGGCGCTAAGACTTACCCAGTGAAGGGAGAGAGAGCGACAGTGTCGACTTGTTGGAGGATACCAACCAACCCACTAGACACGTCTGCTGCTGTATCTATATCTGTATCTGTATCTGCCTGTAGGGCCACCTTCGTTTCCTTCTTTTTCTTTTCTTATGCTCTTGTGCTCCACACTTCACACCTAAGCGGTGGGGGTGGATGGCATGCGACCCGAGTCCCGAATCCCGTCGCGTGGGAAATGGCGAGCAATGTACTTGTAGAAGTGGGTAGGTCGAGTATCGTTAAACGGGGAAAAAGAAGCGCTGCTAGGTATTGTCGGTGAGGGCGAAGGCTCTTTAGATGCGAGAGAAGATGCAGAATGCTGAGTGCTGAATGCAGATTGCTGGATGCTGAATGCAGGCGGCGGCGGCTATTTTTATCTTTGCGCACCGCAGGTGTCCATGTACTTGCATTTGTCTGCCAGTGAGAGTAGAGAGCACGAGAGATGGATTTTGCTGTCTGTTTCAGGTGATGGGCGCGGTCAGCCGGCGAGGGAAGGGAGGGCTATTATGTAGGTAGGTATGGATGGTGAAAAGGAAGGACAGGAAGACAGACAGAAAGAAACGGGTGAAGGGCAATGAATGCAAAGCCATCTCGTCCCATTCCATCCCATGGCAGGCAGGCCCTCTGGTGAGCACTCTGCAGGCGGCACATCCATGAAAATCCACCACCCATGCGATGGGCCATGGCCTGCCTGTTGGAGCTCAGGATCCCGCCTTGCCCCATTTGGCTAGGTCGCCTTTCTCATCTGAAACGCGCTAAGTTGAACGAGCCGCCGACGACAGACATGTTGCTTACCACCACCTCCATCCTGCATACAAACAAAAGTACACTTGTCATTTCATTCCCTCCTAAACAACAAGACATACCTCTCCATCATTGGTTGCTACTTGCCACTATCGCCGTCTTGTACAAACATGTACAGTACTGCCGCTTTTTCTAAAGTCCGCGTCGCGTCTAGTCCACGCATAGTATTTGCTTGACAGCTCCCTCGGAGGCTCCCAAATACCCGCCGTCCTCCGGATCCATGAACACACGAGGTACCCCTACCTGGACAGAAAAAAGCAACCATATACGACGAATACACCGCCGCTTGTTGTTGCCATTCACAAACATCAAAATCACTGCGCATGATAGTCAATTTCCAATGCCACATCAAGTTCAAGTACATAACCTATCAGGCACAATCCTACCGTTCCATCTCTGCGGTTTCAACAAGACACAACTGACCGCTTTTCCACCCTTCTGTCCGTCCTGTCCTGACGTCTCATTTCACCTAGAGACCGAGCGTCCCCAGGAACAGGAAATGACTCCGACAAACTCCATCAGCCTCAATGCCGATCCACGTTGACCTGGTTCAACCCCAGGTTGCGCTGTCTTATCAGCCCGCCCTATAGAACACTAAATACTCATGCCTTGCTAGTGATAAGATTGATAATATGCATCCCTCGATTCGTACTGTCCTCCGATCCTCATTGCGTAGTACCCCACAGCTCTACCCGTAATCTATCGAGCCAGTCGCAGCGATTTCAGTCTCGCTTAGCTGATTAGTAATCATCCCAGAAGAAATGGAAAAAATACAGACTAGCCTAACCCAACCTCATCTCTCGTAGCACACAATGCCATGATTTCTCTTCTTTCATTCCCTTCATCTATCAAACAACGCCCCCTCATCGCATCATCGACTGCTCATGAAAGCTCCTCGAGCTACGCAAAGCCGAGGCAGCTCCCTCGTAGCCCAGTCGACGCGTCTTTGGTAAGCACAACACCCTCTCTTTGCCTTTGCTTGCACGCCCATCATGATGAACCCATATATTGGAGCTGTCCTATGTACCCTGAGGACTACAATATTACGCACTGAAAATTCTGATATGATGCCCCTCTACCACTTTGCTATAATGCCTCCATATGTTCCCAAGGGATGCGCGACTGACGATAGCAAAGATTTTGCAAGCTTAGCCCAGGAAGCACATCATGTCTGCGGATCCCCGCTTGAGGTCGAGGGCTGCCGCCCAGCAACAGCAGCCCACGACTGTTCCTCCGCCTCCCCCGCCGCCGCCGGCCGAGTCTCCCTATCCTGCGGGCTTGGATGGCACTAGCGATGCCCCAGCTGCGAGACCAGAAGTCGACCCACGATCCAGCCTCAGGTTCTGCACAGTCTGTGCCAGCAATCAAAATCGGTATGTGAAACACGACCCCACCCTCGTCTTCCTGCGGCTAATACCCCTCAGATCAATGGAAGCTCACCTGCAACTTGCTTCGGCCAATCTGCCTACCATCTCCTTCGGCACTGGTTCTCTTGTCCGACTGCCTGGACCCAGCATCACTCAACCAAACGTTTATCACTTCAACAGTACTACCTATCGCCAGATCCATCAGGAGCTGAGCCAGCAGAATGCCCAGCTCTATACTGCCAACGGCCTTCTCAACATGCTTGGTCGGAATCTGACCATCAAAGGCTACCCAGAGCGATTTCAAGACTGGGTACCAGGCAAGTCCCGTCTAAATGATCACAAGGATGACCAAGGTGCGGCTGGCACAGAGTCTGGTGTTGTTGATGTTGTCATCACGTGTGAAGAGCGCTGCTTCGATGCTGTGCTTGAAGACCTGCATAATAAAGGAGGTAAACTGAACCGCCCAGTACACGTATTCAATGTCGATATCCGCGATAATCATGAGGAAGCATTGGTAGGTGGCAAAGCCATCTTGGACCTTGCTTTGAGTTTGAACGAGGCTGCGGCCAAGGAGAAGGCGATCCATGGCGACAACGGCTGGGATCGAGGAAGCGGTTCAGCTCGTGATGGTTTTGATGAGCGTGTGCCTGAGATTCTGGCAGCCTGGCAGGGCAGGTGGCCAAACCTCCCTGCGCTGTGGAGTTTGGCGTGGTTATGAACTGCGATTCACTTGTGAGAATTGTTAGAGGCCGTTTTTACGGTCAACTATGGTTATGATGATGATTTACGATACCCCGCATTGGTACGGCGTTCTGGGAATGGATCTTGAAGTTTTTAATCTTATGCATACACGGGGAACGAGATCTGGTAGCCTCATAATGCGTATTCAAATGCAATATACGTTTTGATCATAATACAACCATTCATTTGCGTATCCAAGCTTATTCCTGGAATCGACTCTGCTCAACGCTTTCTTTCTTTCTGTGACTATCTGCAGGGCCAACCTGTATTGAGCGATATCTGCCTGTCCTTGCAGAATGATCAACGTGCATAACCCTCCAATGCCGAAATTTCTTCTCGAAGCATTTAGTTTCAATAGCGTCTCGGTGAGTTATCGAGGGCTGCGCCGTTGTTAGCGGATCCTGGACGCCGGATGTAGGTTTCTCCGACAAGCGAGGCACCGCACGAAAATCGAACTTGGCCAACCCCATTGCTCCAACCTCACGCCTCTTCGACAATTCACTTCAGCGCCCATTTCCTCCTTTCTCCCTTCAATCCTTCTCACAAACCGCAAAAATGGGTGGTGTAACAGTCAAGGACGTCGACGCGCAGAAGTTCATCACTTCCTATGCTGCTTTCTTGAAGCGCCAGGGAAAGCTTCCCAGTATGTCCAACTGCAGAGTCTTGCGCTCCCCCGCGCGCGCATTCAAGAATTCGAAAGCTAACTTTTTTCCACAGTTCCAGGTTCGTACGCTCTCGCCGGGTGAAGGAAATGAAAAGCCTGAATCCCGTAACTGGGGGGTTATTGTGCTTCTTGCTAACCACATTACCTACGGGCAGGTTGGGTTGACACTGTCAAGACTGGACGTACGTATTTCTTCCGCGCTTTCTTGCATTGTATTTGCATGAAGGAATATGACGAGCGATCAACTAACATTGTTTGCAGACTCCAAGGAGCTTCCTCCCCAGGACATTGACTGGTTCTACACCCGCGCCGCCGCTGTTGCCCGCCACGTCTACCTCCGCAAGACTGTCGGTGTCGGCCGTCTGAGGAAGGTCCACGGGTATGCCATTACCTTCGTAGTCTCAGTCCATCAACGACATCATTAACAGTCTGTCCAGTTCCACCAAGAACCGCGGCTCCCGCCCCTCTCACCACGTTGACGCCTCCGGCTCCGTCGACCGCAAGGTCCTCCAGGCCCTCGAGAAGATCGGTGTGGTCGAGCACGACGAGGACAAGGGTGGCCGCCGCATCACCCAGGCCGGCCAGCGTGATTTGGACCGTATCGCCCAGACCACCCTCGAGGCCGAGGAGGAGGACGAGGATGACGACTAAGCATGTGCGCACACACGCCATGTAGCACGCCAAAAAAGTGGAGTTTTAGATAGGGTCGAGCTCTGAGCGGTCTTACAAAAAGAGGCCGGCCAGTCATGGCACTACGTCTGCTGAATTGAATTGGGTCGGTCGGGTTATTTTCGGGTCACACGTCTTCACGCTGGGGGTTCAATCATCATTTTCCATCTAACGGGTTCAACGAATGGCGTTCCAAGCATACTGAGTGAGTCTCCGCTGGAGCCTAGGATATCTCCTCCCAGAAATGAATCACGGGCCCGGCTCGGATGATGCGTTCATGCATACCATGTGTTTTTTTATCCCGTCTATTGGGATTTTGTGATACCAAATCTTTGAATCGAGTTTTGCGTCTCACCTTTGCTTTCCGTATAGATCCTCTTCCCGTGTTGTATTGCCGTCCCCCTTTGTTCCCCTCCCACAGTGCCTATTATCTCTTCCCCAATCCTTCATTCCCAAGAGATCAATACACGCACCCTACAAGTTCCTTCCACCCGCCTCACCTTTCCTTGTTTTTCCTTGCCTCTAGACTCCTTGCCTTTCCCCTCCCCTAACCCCAACTACAAATTCAAGTCCTCTCTCCCTACATATTCATCTCTCACCCCATCCTATCCTATCCCCGGTGCCGACGTATCCATCCACCCATCCATCTACCTCCACCCTAAAAAAATCCTTCAAAACCTGTTTCATACAAAGAAACCCCCACCCCCCCCTTGTAACTACAATCATACCTATGTACGTAACTGCGTACTTACTAACACAAACGCCGCACTTTTGTGTGTGTGTGTGTGTGTGTAATTATGTACTCAGATTGCTGGAATCAAGGATAGGTAATTGTAAATAAACCCAAAACGGCTACGAAAGGAAAACAATACGAAGTGGGTGGGGAAGGGGGAAAGCAGGGGATCGTCTTAATGGGAATATATACATGGCGTTAAGAAAACCTATTTTTCTCTTTTGAAAGAAATAAAAATAAAGGTGGAAGATCCGCCACACACCAAACACACACAACAATTGGGCGGTTTTTTTTTCCCCCCATAAAAATTATAACACCACCTTTTTCAAAAGAACTTCTTTTTTGAACTGGGACTAGACGGCCTAGGTAAGGTAGGATTTGTACATATTTATTCAGATGGCCTATCATTATCATTATATACACCACAAAAAAAAAAAAAAACCAAACCACGACAAGTTTTAAAAAAGATATAACAAAGATGGGAAAAATTAAATAACTAAAAAAAAAATAGAGACCTATAAACAAATACAAAAAAAGACTATACCTATACACAACGACTTAACCCGACTTTCCGTACCCTTCTATTTTCCCATTCCCCAACCTAAACGTAAACCCATCTATCAACCATTTCCAACAACACACCCTACCGATGTTCCGCACTACTCAAAGGCGGATACGGACTAACATGCTGCTGCTGCTGCTGTCCCTGCTGCTGCGAAGCCGCCGCCGCCGCCGCCGACTCTCTCGCTCCGACCGGCGCAGGCGCCAACGCGACCTCGCCCCTCACACTCCCAATACTCCCGCGTTCCTTCGCGCTCCGGGGCCCAAACGGGTTGGGGTAACTCGCGCCGACGCTTCCGACCGAAGGCGCAGGTGCGGGCGCGAGCGCGCGGCCCTGCGAGGGGGAAACCTGCGTCGAGGACGCGGCTGTTCCTCCGGGCGTCGATGCCGGTGGTGGGGGATGTGACGAGTTGAGTGCGTACGTGGAGAATGTGTATTCGGTTGGGGAGCGGAAGGGCCCGCGGGCGGGCATGAGGGGGTAGTCTGGGGCGGGGATGGCGTAGAGTTCTGGGTGGGCAGAGGGGTGGGGGTAGGTCATGTCTTGTTGGTGGTGGTGGTTGTGGGGGTGAGAGTGGGAGTGGGAATGGTGATGGTGGTGATGGTGGTTGTGTGAGGATGGTGGGCGAGAGGAGGAAGAGTCCTTGGGTGGACGGCCGCCTCGTCGGCCAGATGCTGAGTTGGAGCGAGAGTGTGAGGGTGGGGCGGGGGCTACGGGGGATGCTTTGATGGGTGTTGTTGCGCCGGATTTTTCTTCCATTTCTTTTTGCCGTGCTTTGCGTTCGGCCCACCATATCGTCATGGATTGACTGCGTTTCTCGCTTTTGACGCGCGGTTTGCGTTTGGAGTTCGAGCCCGAGTTGGTACCGGAATCGTCCATGTAGGTGGTGTTGTATTGGCTTAGGGGGGTCGTGTTCATGTATGCGTCGGGGGTTTGGGCTTTCACAAGGGGTTGGACGCTTGAGGAGTCGGCGATGCCTAGAGGTTGTGGAGTGGCTTGAAAGACGGTTTCGGTGGAGTGGGGGGCCAGGGGAGCGGGTGCAATATGTGCGGCGACGGGGGTATCGATTGTGAATTGACTTTGGCCTTCGCTCAAGGACTGCAACATTTGCGGTTGTGCGTGTTTGGGGGATTTAGTGGGCAGGGAGACTTCCTCTTCCTGCACCTTTTTGCGGGGACCTTTTTTCTGGCCGTAATCACTACGACGAGCGACATTCTTGCTCCCTGCGGGCCGTCCACGCTTTTGCACAGGAGGGGGAGTTTCTTCAGCTTCCACCGAGGCCACATTGGAGGAACCGCCCTCATCGCTGGAGCTGGCAACAGCAGATTCTTCTCGCATTTCCTGGATACGATGATGGATTGCCGCGGCCATGGCTTTGCCACGCTTGCTGCGAACACCCTCGGGCTCTGGTGTGGCAGTAGCTGATGTGGTCGGTTGAGCGTACTTGCTGACACCCTTTTTTCGTGCACCACCCCAGCCATTGTGCTTCTTCTTGGGTGTACTCGCTCCGGTGCCGGTACCGTTGCCTTGTTCACTGATTTCGAATGGACGAGTGGCGCGGCGCTGTCGTTTTGCAGGCCTATTCTCCTCGTCGTCCTCCTCTTCTTCACTAGGAGCAGCAGAGTCAAGCATGTCACGGGTACGTCGTTGGCGCAATTCTCGCCGCCCTGTCTTTTCGTGCCCGGGGCGTTGCAGGAAAGGATCTTGCATTCCGGGGGGTTTCTTCGGGTCAAATGTGTAACCATAAAGGCTAGCTTCTTTTCTATCTTCAAACTGCTGGTGGTTCATGGGTATGCGCCCGCCATTACAGGCCTTCTTGGGCGGATGAGCATGTGGTGCAGTCTGTATTAGTTAGCAAAAATAGTTCAAAGAAATTCCGACAACACAAGCTTGCCTTGGCATCGAGCTCTAGATATTGGTCTTGCCAAGCTCGAAGGATCAATTGAGTATTTTCAGCAAGAGCGTAAAGGCTCTCCGTGCTTCTTGCAGAGAATGGGTGTTTTTGGAGGCTTGCGATTATATCTTGCACATCGGTCATTGGCTTGTAGCGCGTTCTGAGGAAGAAGTCGGCCTTGTCCTCGCACTCGGCCTCCAAAGGGTCGGGAACATTTTCAATCCAGGCATCGGGTAAATCTGAATCCGAGAGAGCATCGTCCTCTGGATCGAGCAGCTTTGGAATGGATTCGGCTGGTGTTATTGTGCCGTCATGTGACATGTTCACAGAGGATTTGTCCGGTAGGGATATTTTGGGCACACTAAGAGAGACAGGAATTTTGGCGGAAGGATCGTCGTATGCTTGAACAACTTCGGGTGGGGGAGAGCCTGGTGGAGTGGTGGGCGAGAAGGACTTTTTCTTGACATCCGGAATGGAACCCTCATCACCGCCGTCTGCATCGCTTTCGTTGCGATGTAGGTCGGATTGAGCGGCGTCCTCTTCGTCTCCGTTTTCATCTTGCTCGTCTCCTTGGAGCGAAGAGTTAGCGTCCGGTAGTGGCGAGCTCTGATTGGACGGATCATCATGGTCGTCGAGCGGAAACACAGGAGCAGCATTGCGAGCTGGACGAGTTCGCAATGGAGAAATAATGCGAGAAGAAGCGCCTCGGGAACCTCCTCTGCCTCCCCGTGAGCCTCTGGGTCTGCCGCCTCGTCCTCGTCCTCGACTACCGCGACCTCCACCGCGACCTCCGCGGCCACCCCTAGTCGCAGGACGAACGGGGGCAGGCTCATCGCTCTCTTCGTCTTCCACAGTAGAAGAAGAAGAATCGTCGACTTCTTGATCAGCAGAAAGAGGACTTTGTTCGCCGTGCTCGGGGCGGTTGGTGAGTTTTAGTTTTTGTTTCTGCTTACGTGCATTGAGGCCGTCGAAGAACTCGCTGGTCAGGCCAAAGACCATGAAAAAGGGTGATTCGTAGGTAGCATAGACATCCGGAGCGGAGTCGAGTTTTGCATAATTGGGAATGGAAGAAATAGTCCTCGTGGCCTTTCTGGTCAGAGGGGCCTCTGGTACGGAGACAGAATGTCTGCTGGACCTGGGGGAGACAATTTCCGGCTGTTCTGGTTTCGCAGCTGACTTTGCTCCCCTTCGGGTTTGCATGGGAGAATCGTCTTCCTTGGTCGCAGCATTGCGACGCTGCGAAGAGCGGGCAGGAAGATTTCTCGGCCCAGCCATTGAAGGCGATGATGGGCGCAAGATGGATGATGGACGTAGTGCAAGTTTAGGAATTCAAGAGTACATGTGACGGGTGGTGGTAGTGGTTATGATGGTAGTAGTAGCGCGGATCGCAAGGCGAGGCGAGGCGACCAAGATGGGAGAGAGAATTTGATGGCTGAACGGAGCGCAGCAAAAACGGCGATTCAAGAGTTGGAAAAACGAGAATGCAAGCGGGCAAGATGCAAGGAAATGGGCACAAGGGGCGCTGAAGTTTGGAAGATGTTGGATGTTTGATCTTTTTGTCTTGCGGCGCAATGCAGAGCAGTCTGGAGCAGAGCAAGACAGCGAGCGACAACGTATCACGTAAGGACCATCCGCCTTGGGAAAAAGAATCTCCCCAGCCAATCACCGTCGCGCGCTAAAATGCAATACCGTAACCTTACCCGACCAGACCTACTGTAGGCATTGATTGATGAGCTAGCCATCATCCTAAGTACATTCACCCGCTTGTTTACTTGCACCCATTCCCACCCCTCGACTTCCCTGTGAATGTACCACGCCCCAAGCATTCTCCAACAATCTACAACACCTTCCCGGCCAGCACATCGCAGCAACAGCCCGCCATGCCACCCAAGACCGTCGAGGAGCAGCTTGCGGAGCTGGAGATGATGGGCGCGGAGGAGGCAGCACCACCCCCGCCCAAGAGCTCAAAGGCCACCACAAAGGCACCGCGACCCGCCTCCAAGCCCGATAAAAACGACCTCGATGCCCTCAAGGAACTCGAGGAATTGGAGGCCCTTGAGAAATTCAAGCCCGCCAGCCGGCCCAACACCCCCAAGCCCGCGTCCACCACCGCTGCCTCCACCGCCTCAGCCGCCAGCACAAACCCTCGCCGTGCAGGCATCGCGACCCCTTCTTCGTCTACCCCGTCGACACGCTCAAGTGAGGAGAAGAATGCTGCTCCTGCCGCTGCTGCACCATCATCATATCAGGAGCCTCCACCCGAGCCAAAACAGCCCGCAGCAGGAGGTTCGTGGTGGGGAGGTCTTCTCTCTACCGCAACCGCCACCGCAGATGCTGCTCGAAAGCGGGCTGAGGCTGCCTATGCGGAAATCCAGAAGAATGAAGAGGCTCAGCGATGGGCTGAGCAGGTGCGTGGGAACCTCAATGTAGAAACTCTGCGCGGCATTGGTGTGTTTAACCCGCTGTAGCTGCACCGTCAGGGCGCTATTGGCTTTGATTGCCGTCTATATCTATATTTCTAACATTGTCTAGGCGGAGAACTGCAAAAGCGCGCCCTTCCTACCTTCTCCAATATCCTCGAGACTATCGCACCACCCATCTCTCAACATGAGCGCCTGCAAATCCACATTACACACGACCTAATCGGCTACCCCTCGCTCGATCCCATCATCTACCAAACCTTCTCCCAAGTCATGTCGCAAGTCGAAGGCGGCGACCTCCTTGTCATCCAACGCGGCTCCGAATCCACACACCGACGAGCGTCCCTGGATGGGTACCGAGGGGGTGGTAGCGGCTGGAATGACGGACCCTGGTGGCGCCATACAAACAAGCGCGATCTAAGCGTCGTCAAAGGCCTCGTCGAAGGCACCAAGCTCGCGCGCGTGAGCGCAGAGGCCTACTCGACCGAATTCTTCTCTGCACGAGGTGGCGTTGAAGAGGCAGCCAAACATGCTACCGAAGTCTTGAGCGAGACCAACCCCGTTCGCAGCAGCGATATTTTCCTCTCCCTCCAAGCCATCAGCTACACATCGCCCAAGGACCTATTCGCTACGTCGCAAACCTCCGAAGATAAAGAGAAGACCGAAGACAGCGCCGAAGACCCCAAAGAAGATGATGAGCTCGTCGTCTTCGCCATCTACCTGCACGACCCTGTCCACGCCATCAACTACAACGCGCTCAGCCAGGCGTTCCCGGCGAAATGGGTGCAGTGGCTAGATGCGCCGGCTCCTACTGAGGCCGCGGGCGAGGAGACGCAGCTACCCCCCGAGATCGAGCACATCATCGCAGACGGCGGTGTCGATCCGCGCGAGTGGGTTGCAGAGTGGATGGAGGAGACGATTGGCTTGAGCGTAGGCATTGTTGCGCAGCGGTATGTGGCGCGTCGTATGGGTGTGGGCGAGGGAGGTATCGGACGTGGTAAGGCGAGGGAAGCGGTTATTGAGGCTGGTGGCGGTGAAGCTGCTCGTGCGGGTATTATCTGAGCGTTCATGGACTGAAATGGAGTTTTTTTTTGCATACGACGTTGGTCGCTTTTTTTTCCTCTCTCGGCGGTCTGGATGGATTCGTAGGTGGGCGCTTCATCATATATTGAATCTCCGTTTTCCTGTTAGAGCGTTCGGGCTCCTCTCTCCCTCATTTCCCACCGTGGAAGTAATACCATCTCTCTGCTTGTTCCAGCGAGCTCGCAACTTCCCGTTGTTCTCTATGCCGTTTCCACCATGCGACCATGAATGCAGTCGTCCGTTGTCGTTCCCCAGTGCCACAAGTTCCCTCCACCCATTCCCCACTCCCCATCCCACTATCCCCCCTCACCTCCCCTACACTTGATACCCACACACCCCATAACACCTCACGCCTGCTTCCCCTCTATACCCTTCTTCTTATCACTCTTCCCTCCCCTCAGCACCTCCAAGTGCCCCGCGCGCTCCGCAAGCAGCTTCTCCGTCTTCCCCGTCAGACCGCTCGTCGACTTCTTCTTGAGCTTCGCTTGTGCGATCAAGGTCGGCTTTTTGGGCTTGATTACTCGTGCGCGGTGGTTTGGTTTGCTGGTTTGGTGTGTGCTTCTGTTTGTGGGGTTAGCGGCTGATTGGTGTGAAGATGGGACAGAGGAAGGGTGAGGGAGGGGAGGGAGACGCACTTTTTGGATGAGGTGGGTTTTGCGGATTTTTTGACGGCGCCTTGTGCCATTTTGATGGAATTTTTCCGTAGGTGGTGGGAGAGGGTTGGTTTGTTGGTAGGGTGGTTGGGTAAATGGAGTTTAATCTTTTGGGAGCGGAGGGTTTCTTGGGTGCGAGTGTGAAGTCGTGGATGTGTGAGTGGGATGTGAATTGCAAGTTGCGGAGCGGAGAAAAAAGTTAGGTGGAGATGGTTGGGATTGAGATGGGGCTAGGCTTGATTAGGTCTAGTGCGGTTATTATGGCGGTTATCGGGATACTTATCGAGGAGGGGGGTGATGAGATGGGATGGTTCATGGTTGAATTGTTTTTGTAGGTGTTTTGTGTATTGGCGTGGATCGTGACTTTGATGAGTGCTTGCGGATAAGAATGTTTTGGAAATATTCTTCAGATCAGGAATTTCATGATGTTTAGTTTACATGAATCTTTATAGTGATTGAAGCCAGGATAGTAACGAGAAGAGCACACCAACGGGTTTACGAAAGGAGATATTCAAACATCATCGCAAAGGACCTAGGTGCAGCTCAAAGCGAGCAATTCGATTACTATCGTCCTTGCTCATACCCCCGTATCATAGTATCTCTTTGTTTTAGGAAGGTTGGTACGTATCTGGTATGAACTTGGCTATGCTAAATTCACCTCGCATGCATCGAAAGAAGTTTGAGTAAAGTGGAAATACGCCTCCCTCTGCCAATATTTCTTGGACTTATGGTACAAGATATTTCCACCGAGGCTGCAAGAACAACGTTTCCCTCGTCGCCCTAAATAGGCAATCTGCTATGGTCACTGGGGTCTACGCCCCACGCGCCACGGCCGAACAAGCATAGCCCATGTGGAGACCCCACCATTTAGCCATTCATCCACTCCCCCATTCCACTGCATCAATCCATAATTCCTTCCTTCCTACACTTCCTTATCCCCATTGCCACCCTATAAAGCTAGCTATCAATTTGTGTTACACCGGAGAAATTTTTCCACCCCTGAATCACTAGTACCTGCTGGACGGAATGCCACTACGCCCATCATCCCGATATTCCCACTATGAGGGGGAAACGTTGCCTTAGATCCACGTCCCAGGGCTAGCAAACCGTTTTTCTAGAAGAACCATGCATGCAAATGACCGCATGGACAATTTAACCATATAATAACCGGGGGATGTGTGGAACTAGGTTCCATGTACCTAGCCCCTGGGCGGCACTCTGCATGCAAGAGAACGATCGCTGGGGAATTCACCCTCGAATCGAATGCCTCCGTTCCTAGTCTTGTTCGGATTTACGGCTAGGATATTGGGTCCCTGGGCTGGGTGCTGCAAACGAGCAATATAATAAGTACATAAGCTAACCCCAGCAATGAACTATCTGGTGAAGGAGGTACCGACGAGAGCTTCTTGCTTTTTTTCTCTCCTTGCTACCTGCTGAAGCAGCTTCTGTCAATCTTCTTTTCGGACCGTCTTTTCTTTATTGAGCTAGACTCCGAAAGAAGAACGTCTCAATATGAGGTTGCTTTCGAGCGCTCTGCTGACCCTCCTCTCGTCGTGCGCTTGCGTCGTTGCAGCGAAGGAATTGTCCCAGGATCGTAAACCTACCATTGGCTTCTCTGCGCAAAATGGGAGTTACTTCCTTGCTTCCAAGTCATCGCCTGTGAGCTTGTGGCTCGATGCTGCCGATTGGCCTGGTGTACTTCGCACTGCTCACGACGTCGCGGTCGATTTTGGCCGAGTCACAGGTGTCAATGGCTCTGTGACTGTTGTGGGCCAAGGTCCTGCGAACGGTACTTCAAACGGTACTGCGAACGCCTCTTCTGTCATCTTCAATGTCACTGGAATTAGCAGTGATTGGAGTGTGGGTAGCAGCTCGAACGGAACTGCGCAGACCAATGGTACTGGAAGCGGAAACATCATTGCGGGCACAATTGGCAATTCCAGCTTGATCGATGCTTTGATCAAGAGCGGAAAGCTTAATGTTAGCAGCATTGAGGGCAAGTGGGAAGCCTATGTCAGTGCCGTGGTCAAGAACCCTATCAATGGGACTAGCGAAGCTCTTGTGATTGCTGGTAAGCATTTAGGTTACTTACGAAAACTTAATCCGGACTAACAAGAGTAGGTAGTGACAAGCGCGGTACCATCTACGGTCTCTACGATGTGTCTGAGCAGATTGGCGTATCTCCTTGGTACTGGTTCGCAGACGTCGCACCCAAATCTCACGACGAAATCTACGCGCTGAGGACAACAAAAGTCCAAAAGACCCCCACGGTTCAGTACCGTGGATTCTTCATCAACGACGAAGCACCTGCCTTAACCGGCTGGACGAACCAAAGATATCCAAAGTCTCAGTACGGCAGTGCTTTCGGCGCCGTATTCTACTCACATGTGTTCGAGCTCCTCCTCCGCAACAGGGCAAACTATCTGTGGCCTGCCATGTGGAACAGCATGTTCAATGTTGATGACCTGCGCAATCAGCCGCTTGCAGACGCATATGGCATTGTCATGGGTACTTCTCACACGGAGCCTATGGACAGAGCTACCAAAGAATGGACCCGGATCGCCAAGGGCACCGATCAGAACTGGTCATGGGCTACGAACAACGCATCGGTTTATAAATTCTTCGAAGAAGGTGCCCGTCGTGCTCAGCCTTATGAGAACGTCATCACCGTTGGTATGCGCGGATACGATGACACGGCCATGTCTGGTGATGTCCAAACCGCTGTGCTCGAGGCCGTCGTCAATTCTCAACAGGAAATTATGGACAAGGTATATGGAGACGCTAGCAAGGTTCCGCAGATGTGGTGCTTGTACAAGGAAGTGCAGGATTACTTCGAGGCGGGCATGAAGGTCCCCGATCACGTCACGCTGCTCTGGACTGAAGACAACTGGCAGAACATCCGGAGACTTCCAGTTGGAGACGAGAAGAAGCGATCTGGTGGAGCTGGTGTCTATTATGTAAGTTTCGAACTCAATTTTTTGCATTCAGCAAGACTGACTAGACACAGCACTTTGACTATGTCGGTGACTCGCGTGACTACAAGTGGATCGACACGATCCAACTCCAGAAAACCTACGATCAAATGTCCTTGGCGCGTGCTCGCGAAGCCGATAGGATTTGGATCGTCAATGTTGGTGATATCAAACCCTATGAAATCCCTATCAGCCACTGGTTCGACCTGGCGTACGACATGGATGCTTACGACGAGACCTCGGTTCCACAATGGCTCGAGGGGTGGGCGAAGCGCAACTTTGAGGAGAGCCATGCCCAAGAGATTGCAGAGATTGTCGACACCTACAAATTTCTCGCCAACATGCGCAAGTACGAGTGGGTCGAGCCCAGTAGCTATAGCATCCTCAACTACGAAGAGGCCGACAAACTTCTTGCACAGTGGGCAGACATCGCAAAGCGAGCCCAGACTATCTACGATGACCTCCCAGAGGCCCAGAAGGGATCTTTCTACGAGATGATTCTGCACCCTGTGCTTGCTGGTGGCAACCACATCGCAGTCCAGGTCGGCGGCGCAAGGAACCAGATCTACTCGGGACAGGGACGCAACAGTGCCAACAGATGGATGGACTACGTGATCGCTGGCATGAAGAAGGACAACGGATTCACCAAGAGATATCACGAACTCTTCAACGGAAAGTGGAACCACATGATGGACCAGACCCATCTCGGCTACCAAGGCTACTGGCAACAACCCATGAGACAAAGCACGCCCTTCCTCCGGTGGGTCCAAACCGACGAACGCGCCCTCTCAGGCGACATGGGCGTCACGGTCGAAGGCAGCAACGCCACCGTCCCAGGCGACGACATCTGGCACTCCAACGGCGGCAACTCGCTCGACCTCCCACCTCTAACCCCCTTCAGCCCCAAGCGCTGGCTCGAAATCTTCTCCGTCGGCACGCAGCCCTTCACCTGGAACATCACCACCGAACCCTTCATCAAACTCTCCCAATCCCAAGGCCGCATCTCCCCTACCGACAACGACACGCGCGTCTACGTCGACGTCGACTGGTCCCAAGTCCCCGCCTCGTACGGCAAAAAGGTCGCCCTCAACATCAGCTCCTCCACCGACTACGGCACCCAGGGCGGTCGCCCCACCATCAACGTCATGGTCAACAACACCGCCCTCCCGCCCTCCTTCACAGCCGGCTTCGTCGAGGCCGGCGCCGAACTCGCCTTCGAAGCAGAACACTACACGCGCCTCACCCCCTCAGGCAACCTAACCTACACACTCCTCCCGCGCTACGGCCGCACGCTCTCCGCCCTCAAACTCTCCAACCCGCTCGCAGAGTCCCTCACCACGTCCACAGCCCCACTCCTCGAATACGACTTCTACACCTTCACCCCGACCACGAAATCCAAGGGTCTCAACCTCACCCTCATCCTCTCCCCAACCCACAACATCTCCCCCAAGAAGCCCCTCGCGTACATTGCGCAGATCGACGATTTGCCCCCGCAGCGTCGCGCGTTCGTCACGGATCGTCCACAACCAGATTTCCCGGTCGGATGGGGTGTCGCGGTTGCGCAGAGCGCGTGGCTTAACACGACGAATTGGGGCGAGGTGAAACCGGGGAAGCATACGTTGAAGATTTGGTTGGTCGAGGCGAATGTTGTGTTGCAGAGGGTGGTGTTGGATTTGGGGGGTGTGAGGACGAGTCATAATGGGCCGCCCGAGAGTTGGAGGTTTGGGGGTGGTGGTAGGAATGGGACGGTTGTTTTAGTCAACTAGTCAGTTCTATTGATATATATTCTTCGTTTTGAAGAATTGGGAAAGGCTTTCTTTGACAAAGTTAAACTTCCTCGTATAAATTTCCAATCAACACACACAATTCTTACTTCTCTTCTTCCCCCTCTCTTCACACTGTTCATCATGGACCACCCTATCCATCCTTCCTCACCCACCTACCTACCCTATTACCTCCATCCCTCTCTCCACACTCAACGCACCCAAAAAACCACATCACGCAACTTCACCCACACAACACAGCTGTATACCTACCCATCTATCTACTCATACGTCCGTCCCATCTAACTATATACGCAACACCACGTTATACATACAAAAGATGACAGAAACGATATATGTATATATTCAAGAGTGTTCTTGGGGGCAGGACTTTCACACCCATCTTTCTACCCATCCAACATGCCATGACATCAACGTTTACAACTGAAAAAAAAACCTCACACGCTCACAAGCAACAAGCACCATCTAAAAAAAATCAAGAATCTCAAAGACACAACGTATCAAGCTTTCATACCATACCATACCATACCATACAACAGCAAAACAAACAATACACCCATCTGCCCTCTCTCCTCTCTCCTGTCCCGCTTGAAAAGAAAACAAACAACAGAATAACATCATTAAGAATTTATACACACTGCATCCTAACGAAGAAACCCCCAATCTAACCCAGCCTTGAACCCCAATAACCCTAACCCTAACCCTAATCCCTACCCGAACCTAACAGTGAAAAAGAATAGAAAAAAAGAAGATTCCCAAAGCACGCTAATCATACCACACAACACAACAACAAAGAAGAAGGATGGAAAAAAGAATAGAAGAGGGAAAAAAAACCCCTTCCAGACTCTAAAGCGTGGGCGCCCGCCCCAACCCCTTGCTGTACCTCACAAACAGCGCATCCACAAAATGCTGATGGCGTATCCCAGGCGGCCTCTTCTTCTCAAACTCATCAATCGCATCCTGCACCGTGAACCCTTTGCGCTCAATCAGGTAGCTCACGACGAAGAAGCCCGTGCGGTTGAAGCCGTAGTGGCAGTGCACGCCGATGAGCTCGGCCTGAGGCTGGTCGGGCGATGGCGGGGGCGCGGCGCGGATCTCGTCGATGAGTTCGATAAAGCGCTCGACTTCTTCCTTGGTGGGAGGCTGCTTCGACACGGTGGGGAACTTGTGATATGGGATCCCGCCATCTTCCAGGCCCTTAGGGTCGTACACGGGCGCGTCGTGGCTGATGTCGACAACGGCTCGAAGCTTGCCCGCCCATTCGCGGACGAAGTTTTTGGGCGAGTGCGAAGGGTCTACCTCGCGGAGCGTCTTGAGGGCGCGGAACGTGTTGCCAATGGGCTCCGAGACGGGTTTGACGGCTGCCCACTTGCGAAGGTTCTTGACGTCCCACTTGCCTTCAGTGGACAGGTACTGGAGTTGCCAGGCAAGCGAGAGACGCGGGTCGATGTGGTCCGAGAGGAAGGTGCCGATGAGACCGGAGATGATGCGTGCGGTGCTGGGGGCGAAGATGAGAGAGTGCGCAGCGGGCGCAGGCATGATGGCGGTCTTGACGACGAGGCGTCGGGGACAGGGTTGAGGACATGTGGAGTCGGGAGTTCCGTCTGAGATGGCGGTGCTTGCGTCGGCGGAGGCTGCGTCGATCTCCGTTGAGCCATCGTGAGTAGACGTGGCGGATGATTTGGGAGCTGGGACATCAAGTGCAACAGTTGGAATATCGTTGGTGTCGACACCGGAATCCTGGTGCTTGAGCTCGTCGATTTGAGGGTCAACGGTGGATGGGTCAAAAGGAGCAGCTGCGATGGGCAAACTGGCGCGTGTGCTTGGGGGTTCAATGGCGGCGGGATCTCGCCCGAGGAAGTAAACGATGCGTCGGACATTCTCTACGGGGGTGACTTGGTCACATTCGCCCGCAGCCAGGAACAAGGGTAAATCAATGCCAGACCAGACCTCTCTTCCAGGAAGTCCGCCCTTGGAATCGCCGCTGGAAGGATCGGGCAGCATACCACGAGCCATGCGCATCCAAACAGCAGTGCGACTCTGGCGATTGAATCGCATCTGCAACTTCTTGGTCTCCTCGTCGGCTCCTTTGCCGGTCATACGTAGAACACTGGCACTGTTTGACCCTCCACGACGATCCCACATTCTAAACAGGTCGAAGATGACTGCCGGCATGGAGGTGACTTGCTTCAGCTGGCGCAGTTTATCCGCACTTGGTGGCTCCGCTTGAGGGCAGAGAGCAATGACACCGGCGACATGGGCAGAGACAAGTCCGCAGTAGGGCGATGTGCTGGAAGCTAGAAGCGCTGCAAGAGAGCAACCCATGCTGTGGGCCACGAGGATGACATGCTGGCCTCGCTCACGGTCCCGGTGGGCTTCGATGACAACCGCCAGCAGATGCACGAGGGCCTCGGTGGTGTATGCCTCCCATGACTTTGGCTCAAAGGACGACAGACCACATCCGGGAAGGTCAATTGCGAGGCATGGCGCGTTGTTGGACAAGCTGATCAGAATGGAATGGAACTGTGCTGCAGAGCCGCCAAGACCGTGAATGAAAATAAGCAGGGGGACAGGGCGGGGCTTGGTTGGAAGCTTGCTCTCCTGCGGATGGGGGCGATAAAATGTGCGAATGGCAGGATAAGTAAAGCCCGTCTGGGGAACAGTATACTCTCGAGTGGTGGAGTATTTCTTGAGCAGACCTGGGTCGGTCGAAGCAGCTTCTGAGAAGACCATGTGGTTAGCTAGGGGGACGCTAAATTAAGCTTATCGCGACCAGGCAGGCCACGCGATTGGCGAATGGACGCATCCACGATGCCACGTGATGAGGAGTGCACCAGACTGCACGCACTCAAGCTGCATTGCAGATCATGGAGGTGAAAGGGCTGAAACTCACCAAGGGCGTCTTGTGCAGGGCTGGCAGCATCGACCGGGGCCGGCTGTTTCTTGTCCTTGCATAGCCAGAAGGCGAGCGAACCGATGCCACACAGTGCGGCCGTCTTAACCATGCCCACCGAAAGGGGATGCAGGGCAAAGTCGTGGGATGCGAAGGGATTGAGCAGGCGGAACAGCAGGCGGGCAGCGTTATTTATTAGCTGGAAAGCGGAAAGGTCGGTGAGGTCAGAGTCAAAGCGGACGAGAGGCAAGTAGAAGGGTGCAGCAAAGGGCTTCTTCAGCAGACGGACGAGGGCCTGTGGAAGGCAGAACGTGCCATTGCGGACAGCAGAGGGCGAAGGAGAGGGAGAGGAATAGTGAGGCTCCATCTTCCCCGAAGGGGGCTAGGTGGGTGAAATGTATATTCGACGACGGGGAGGGCGGAGACGTGGCCGTGCGGGATGATGGCGGAGGGATGCTGCCAGACCGATCAGAGGGATCGGGAGGGGATGCGGGCCAATGGCGAGGTTCAGCGGCGGGCGTGCCGTCGTCTATGGCGCACAGGTCCTGGTTCCTGGAAACGGCCGTTGGGGAGGCGGCGAATGCTGTTACGAACAGTTATACGTTGCATGCACCCAAGATCCGAAGGAGAAATGCCGCATGTTTGTCTCTCGATGCGTGATTTGATGGCCCGTCTCGATTGGGCCTGGCTTGGACCGGACCGATGGGAGGAGAACTCGTCGACTGCTGGGTATGTATATCTATCCTATAATCCTGTCTTATCCTAAGGATCCGTGCACACTGGCTGTCTGTCTCTCTATGTGTGACGGACACGCTTTGCTGGCAATGAACTGCCCAACCAAGTCATCAGTCATCGGAACACGCCGGATATCACAAATGGCCGTGTAACAAAGTCATGTAATGTAGGTACGTACCAAGTTGGAGTTCCTCGGAACAGGCAGAGCGGAGGCGGGGGGTGGGCAAACGGTTGGATGTTGATGTTTTTGTTGGAGTTTGTGTCGGGCAGCTTGGCCTTGGGCAGCCGGCGGGAATGATGTCAAGTAGCTCGCCCGTAGCACGGAAACGGCGCTGCTTAGCCCGGGAGCCGGCACCCCGTTACCCTTGCCTTGCCATTGATGGATGACAGGGCTGCATGCCACTGCACTCTACTGTAGTTACCATCTATCTTTGGACTGCCCCCACATGTAGTTTCCAACATTTGGAGAAACCAACATGCTCCTCATCGTCTCGGTGATTTCTTCGGGCTATATTTTAGTGTCAGGTCTTTCCTTGTTGAATGCTGGCTGCTGATCCGAATTATCCAACCAACCACTCCCAAGCGCGAAAAAAATAAAATAAAATAAAATTGGACCAATTGATCCTGGTAAGCGAACATGCACGTGACATCCGTAGCCATACTCCTTGTTTCTAAATGCGTAGTGTATCGATTCATGCGACCGATGGACATTTTAGCATAACATCGATGCACATTTCACTGTTCCCGCAAGCAAATGGAGTAAATCAAGGTCATGAAGTGAGATGAGCTGGTAAACTGTGTACCCACAGTGTGACACAAAAGCCTAATTAACAAGTCTAGTCATGCTTCAAATTGAATCCACAACCCTCATCATCATTTCAGTGAGATAGCACATATGTAACACCCATACGATGGTGGTGAGGTTAGTATCATTCTTCATCACCTTCACCCCCCTGCAAGATCCATGCTCCAAACCCGATGCACTCCTTCTCACACTAGCTGGCTGGAACATTATGAAAAGTATTTTATGAAGGGAGTTACCGGGCTGTTGATCATCCGCATAGAGTCGCGCAGCTGGAGCTACAGGTGCATTCGTATGATGAGCGAGATTTCCATTGAAGCACAAGTTGGATGATTGCTACGACCTGACATGGAGATACATGCCGTGTCTTTTGTAGGAAAATGAATATTCGCGCGCCGCTGAGGATGCCAGTCAAGTTTCAAGAGAACGGGGGGTCTTGGATCACTCCTATAATTGTAAGCAACTCTAGGAGGGTTCTGCGTATTTGAAGATGTCGAAGGCCCGCCAGTCATGCCCCTTCTCTCCACCATTTATCTTTTATGTTCCCTTGCCGTTCTGTGCCTCAGATTCCTGTCTACGACATCGCAAGTCTATGAAAGCTACTCATCGCCGCCATCAGGCACGTCGTTCGACGAGTGCTGCACTATGAATGGATTCCGGAGGCACCTGCGAACGTTTCCTGCGTTGTGGAATGGATCCGGACGGTCCACTCCGTACTAACAGTTCTGTAGCATCCACTTCCAGACCTGGAAGTATATCCTTGTCGTCTGAGCTTTCCCTGTGTGATACCACGGCCATAGATGTTGTTGTATTACAGAATCTGTGTCATTACCGCCGGAAATCTAGTTTCCTTTGCGACAAGTCAATCATACGGGCATAGTCTTGCTAGTCTCGAACGCCCAATCTACGCCCATGATCGCCACAGGTTCGACTGAGAATTCGTTCGAGCTGGTTATGGGGTCTGTTCAACTCGTGAGCTTGGCCAGTGTGCGGATGGGGACCAACGACTTTTTTCCCCTGATGAAAAGGCTCCCCATCAGCCTCAGTGCTTGGTATCGAAACACACACCAGCGCCCAGCGCCCAGAGACTATGAAGGCCCGCACAGAAACTTCTGTGTGTAGTCTGAATCTAAAAAAAAGTTCCCGCCGTCTGTGGAGAAAGGTAAAAATCCGAAGTCGCAGAAAGCGAGGATTCTATACATTTCCCCCTCAAGTTAGCGGAAAGGTGGAGAGTTATCATGTGGATACAAAAGCTGTGGAAGGACTACTGGGAACGTACGCCATTAACCACAAGGACCCGTATAATTTCCACCGCCCAGAGAAGCATGAACGTCCGCTTAACTAGTATGTTGTTCCACAGTTTCCATTCATCCTCCCCTCCCACGATGGCTCAACCAAGGCGCGGAGTGGACTCGCGCGGTTGGTACGGTTCGGTACGGTATGGCTCGGACGGTTCGCGATAGGGGACCGGTGTAGCGGATTGACGGTGGTTTTGGGTCCATGGTATCGGTTGCAGCCACTTCTGTAGTCCCTGCGTTCTAGAATCAGTCTGAAGGTACTGCTCGAAGGATGCTGTCAACCTGACGAGAATTTGCGAGAAGAAGGGTTGGCGCGGCGATCGACGAAGGACATGCAGACGTACGACGAGGGAGTGTGTGACAATGTATTGGAGAAGCGGTGCGTAAGGAGAGAAGAGAGTTTTCTGGACATTTTTAGGTTGGGAGAGAGGCGAGACGTGGGAGAGTGGTGTTGTTCTGCTTTACCTAGTGCGGTGAACAGGTAGGCCGACTGACTGGGCAGTGCGCTATTGTATCGGCACAGCTCACCACGGCAAACCCATCAGTGCTCGACCCTCTTGTGTAGGACACAAGCAGCGTCTTTGAACTGTACCATAAAAATGACACGAGAGTAATTTGTGAAGCTTCAGATTTGGAGCTTGTTGGTGCGGTCGTGTCAAATCTCGCATGGGAAGAAGATGCAAACCGCATGCTGCAGCCTGCAAGCCTTTGCTCTCAGAGGCCACACATCATAGATATGCACTTTGCACGTTGGCTGATTGACGAACTTACAGGTTTTCAAAATTCCACAGAGAAGGAAGCTGATACTACCTCTCCCGCGCGCAGTGTGTGGTGCTCAGTAGCTTTTCCTGATGCTTCACCTTTCCCTTCATTCACTAACTGCGAGCAAACTTCTAGTGCTGAGAGAAGCAAACAATAACATAAACATGGCACCTCCAACTCCAACATCAAAATAAGAACACCCTCTCCCCAGCCCAACTACCTACTCATATCAACTCTTGTAGAAAGCTCTCAGCAGCTGTCCTGCCTGTCCATCCACCCTCTCATCTACCCCATCCCACCTACCCCATCCCCGTACCCAAAGATAAAAATATTAGCATAAAAAATGCAAAAAAATAACTGTAACCGATCGGATTCGAACTTGTAACCTGTAAATTATAAGTTAGCAAATATTCCCCACGCGGCCATAGGAGGTGCAATCCTCAGTCGCCACAACCTATGCAGCACTCCTATGGCCGGGAGTTTTTGTAAACAATCTAATATATATAGTCTATAGAAAAGATGTGGTGCACAAAAGGTGAGGGGATTGTGGGCTAGCGTCTGGGTTACCTAGGCAGGCGTTGCACGTGGCTGGAGGTTTACGGGCACGTCAGTGGTGGACGGTGGACAGGGGGCAATTCACTTAGGCACTGCAGAGCGCCAATGAGGTTGCACTGGCACCGAGGCTTGCCTTTGGTTATGGACTTGTGAGTCTACGCTGGCTTGACTTGAGAACAGCCTTTGATCAGTCACTGTCCGCAGGCCGCTCTGCACTGTTGTTGGCATGCAACCATTGATCGTTGATAGTGCACGTCTTCGGCCTAGGTTTCTTCTATCTTTTCAAATGCCAACTATGTAACGTCCTTCCACACCCTTCCGGATGCCGAAAGGTGTTGTGGCTGCACCATGTCCATTGCGCTCTCCATCGCCGCCCACATCTACCATCGCCCGGGCGCTTCGCCTCACCAACTTGCACCCGCACGCAATGAACACACCAGCTTTCCCGCTCTCGACAATCTGAAGTAAGTTATGGAACATCATAGCAGCTCATATTTGCAGCAGACATGCTGGCAGCGGTCCTCTTTGCCAACTATCCCATTAAGCCATCGCTCCATCGACCTGCCTCCACCTCGCCCACACGCCTCTCGATCAAAGGCCGCGCCTCTACAATACATTCTACCCTCATAGAATGTCGGCATCAGCATGTTTCTCCCGTTCTGCGATCACTTCGATTCACTGTATAGAGTCCGCCTTCGATATCGCCGTCACCATCCATCTGCCTCGCCAATACCTCCCATGACTTCGCACGGAACCTTCCAAAGACCCCATACACGAGCGAATCGCCATTTTTTATACATACTTCGCTTTCTGCGATCAAGTCGTGTCACTCCCTACCATCGAAGCTAACTTCGTTTTCAGTTTGCCTTGCGTTACTCTGCCGCCATTCAACACCCTGCTTGCAACGGCTCATACCTTGCGCCCGTGAGACTTGGGAACTTATGCAAAACCCAAAGGATGCTGCCAAAGGTAGAGACTGCTGATGAGATAACAGCGGAACGTACGACGGCACGGAGATTAGAATCAGGTGGAGGTAGGAGGGCGGCTGCTCCTATACCAAGTCTTGTACATAGTCACAAATAAAACTTTATTGCAAATTCTTTCCAAGTACTGAGTAGATTGTCAAGCTGCGTACGTGAACACACCGCATGTTGAATCCTACACTGCTCTCCGCCCTCCTCTGCTCCCGCGAAACACTTTCAGAGCCCTCAAAAGTCACCCCAACCAAAAGATGAGCAAAGACAGCAAATCCCCAAAGTCTAATGCCTTGTTCCTCGCACTCTCAAAGATGCCATGGAAAGTCGATAGTCATACCAAAAAGCAAAGTCTGTAGAAAAGAAAAGCCCCATCGTTCATTTCGTTCCGCCAAAACCTGTACCACGCAAGATTAGAATTCGGTCCATATGAGAAAGATTGAGGAAGATGTGTATACTGAAAAGAGAGGAGATGGATGATGGCATAGGGATGGTTGTAAAAGTGAGGAGTGGGAAGTCGCAGGAGAGAATGCGAAGGACTGAGTGAAGGTTGGGGTTAGGTATGTCGATTTCGAGCCGTTCCTTCGCCGTCATTTTCCTCTTTGCAAGAGCGCTGCGCGGATTGCACGGAGAACGTTTTTCTCTACCCAGATCTCTAGTCTCGAACGTGGACGTTGGAGTCTGTCCGGGTCTGTAGTTGGCATAGGTTGACGTGGACGCGTCTTCACCTGCTTAAGCCATAGTAGCTTGGGTGTGTAGGAGACTGATTATCCTGCTGAATAGCCTTCTACTATGACCACAGCATAAACACAAAGATCATACATACACTGAATACTAAAAATTCACGATTTGAGATGCCTCTGTGTATTCCTTCCGCCAGTATTGTCATTTCCCGATTGTGTGTTGTCATTGTATGTCACCTGCTGGCGATCTATCAATCGTTCTCAAAGAGAGTGGCCCTGAAGATCAACAATGAAGTTCCGCAAAGGCTTGGGGTATGAGATTATTTTGCCAATAACTGCGCCTAAGGTACCCTTTGTCATGCCTGTGCGCAGCCCACTTGTTCGATGTGTATTTATGCTATCGTCTACCGAGAAGGGAGGAATCTGGAACGAAGAAAACGAGGGGGTAATCGACGGAAGAGTCTTATTTTGCAAGACCGTTGCGAGGACGACGGATTCAAGGGTTTTGTGATCGTTACGATGATTGTCATGGCGAAGAACAATAGGCTGGCTGACTGGTCAATTTCCTAATTTCCCTGCACGTAGGTTAGTCCGAGTATTTAAAAGATCCCGAAGAAGTGACCCGAATTTTATTCGTTCCCGCTCTGCGGTAGTCATGAACTGAGATGCGACGCAGCCAACCGCCACAGCAATACGATTCCCGAAGCACTCGTAAGAGGAGCGAACATGCTTGTACCTGCTTCAAACCTAACAGCTACGCTTCAGGATGCGCACTTTACTAATCGTACTTATGAGTCTTGCGTATGTCCTTCTGCCAGTTGACACTTGACTGTAGTAGTCGGACGTCCCGATCCGACAGAGCGGCGTACTGGGCCCGGTGGTCGGCCGCTGGGCTTGTGGCACTCAATCCCTCAGCTAAAGGTGTATCTCGTCTATGACTTCGAAGCGTGTACGATAGTAACTGACGAGAACGACTTGAGGTTTCCTGAATGCAGGTCAGCCAGAGAACCCAAGAAGAAAGGCAGAGGGATGCGAGCCCGACACGGCGGGGTCTACAGAGTGGGAGAGACGGCTGTCAGATTGGCAACGTGTGCAAGCACGAGAGCAGAGCAGATTTGGAGGTTCCGATTTTTTTTGGCTGCATGGTTTTTCTGGAAGATATAAGCGTATTTGAGAATTCGAAGTGCCCGGCGGCCGAAGGAAAAGGATGGAGGCATTGCGCCGGTAGGTGCGTTCTATAGTCAATCAGTCCGCTTGACTAAAAGCTCAAAGGGATTGAAGATCTTGCCCTTCAAGCTGCTCTTTGTTGAATCCTTCCTCAAGGAATACTCTCCAAATTGACAGCTAAGTTACTGGCACGTTCGTGAGTAGGTCGATCGCATGCACCGCTTGCCAGTGGCGTGCCGCAAACAACAACGAACCTTGCAGGCTGTTTGTCTACGCAAACACTTGCGGTCAGTTCCTTTCTGATCAATGTATCTTCGTTAATTGATTGCTCTCCAGACGCGCGTGGGGCTTCCGCCGTGGTAGTGGGACGTCTTGACTCCCGGGGCGAGATCTGGCGGGATGTCTTCCCTGAAAGGCCAAGGACGTCAAGACTGTTGAAGTGACGTGGGAAGTTCTAACGAGGATACGAAGAAGAGAAGGTTGAGTCAGAGGGTGCTGCAAAGAAGATGGTCTAGGGCGGAGGTGAAGGTGGGGGCGGGGGTGTGATGTGGGAAGATGCTTGGCTGGTGTTGAGTCGCGCTTGAGGCTCCCTGTGTTCTAGATTTGTGATTGAAAGGCACTGACTTCAACGGCTGAGTTCATACGAATACGAGAATCAAGTACTAACTTCGAGGACAAGGATTCAGATACGACAAAACTTTCACAGACGAATATGTGCATTTTTGAGAAAAGGGTTGTTGACTAAGGACTACAGAGATTTCATGCGTGAACAATATGCTCAGACGATGTTTGCTCACCCTTCCCTTCCACCCTTCCCTTCCACTCTTCCCTTCCATCGTCCCTCACCCTGAGCCCGTGGTGGTAGGTTTTTCGACATTACGATTAGAGCTCGATGCAACTATCCTGCGGATGGTAAAGGCGATAAGGAAGAAGACCAGCAGGAAGACGAGGTATGCGTATTGGATCACTGAGATTATAGGACGCAGTCGACTGCCGGTTTGGGACGGCGAGCTAAGAGCGGCGAATTCGATAGTATGGGATGTGGTAGTAGATGCAGCACCATAGTGCATATCCATATTGTTCTGCATGGCGATGCCCGGGCCCACACTTTTCGAATCTTGGGGGAGGTGGGTAGCTTGGGGGTGCCTGTCGTGTCATAGGCTCTGCATCCCATACCCACCTCCCCCAAGGCCTTCAGCGTCTCTTGAAAGGTGGAGGGGGAGGCTCAGGGGAGCCGTAAACTCCATGGCCCATGCTAGTGGAACACGTCCACCAATATGGGCCGCATTGTAGCAGGAGATTATATTTTCTTCAAAAGTTAGTATTGTCACCCGAAAGAACTCGGATACGATGACCTGACTTACATTGGTATGTTTCGCAATCATGAGCGACGTAAGTCGAGCCGAAAGTGATTGACTTGAGGCAACGAAGAAGACGAGGAGGACGAGTAGGAGGAAAAGGAGAAGTTGTTTTGATGTGAGTGAAGAGGAAGAGAGTGGAGAGAGGAGAATATAAGGCGGAGATGGCCGGTGGGGCTCGTGCTTGCGAGGGTGGAAGGGGTGGCGTAAGGTAAACAACCTAGGCTGCCGCTCATCCAGCCAGTGAACCGCGCTAATCCTAAAATTGCATTCACTCAGCAATGGTGGAGTGGGCAGAGGAAGGCAACAGGCGCTGCTGGCGTGCCTTGCAGCTTCATGAATGCTAGTCAAGCAGGTGAAAGGCTGTGGGGACGAGTGAGCAGACTGCTGCCAACTAAGGCTGTGAGTGTCTGGCGTCTATGTTTAATGGATAAAAGGCTACGGAGAATTTCAGTAAGGGTGTTGCAGCGGCATTGACCTGCTTGCCTTAGAGAGGTGTTGAAGTGAGCTGGGTGAGCAGGGGTCAGGCGCCAGCATCGACAGTGCCACACCCCCAGTCGAAGCGGTAAGATGGCGACTCCAAAATCCAGCACGTATCATTCGATACATGGAAAATCTGGGGAGCATTATTTGCAACCTCTCTTTAGATTGTTCGATTTTCAAGACATCAGTTCGGTTAGTGGAGCGCAACACCCAGCCTCCCCTGACATTGATGTCATCTTTTGCCATGCCCGTGTCTTTTTTTCTGGGCTTCTTTCCGTCTGATTCGGGACTTTTTACAACACCAAGCCACGGCCTGTCATGTAGCGTGAGCTGTGAACTTCCAGTCACAGGAAGGTACAAACGACTAGGTGCGAATGTTTTCCTAAACAATTCCTCTGTGAAGATGATGTATAACCCCTGCTGCTGTAGCACGGCGTCTTAAATCTTTCATAGGCTGCCATTGCGTAGAGTAGATAGAAACGAGGGGCACAGAGGCAACGCTTTCGGGGATCATCAAAAAAGAAAATCAAAAAACAAAAAAATTCATGTTTTATCCTAACGGAAAAAGCTACAGTACATGCAAAACAAATAGGAATTCTACAGCCTGGGCAACCTGGAATGAGTTCTCAAACCTGATTTGTCCGAGGTGTCGATGGGGGAGAGAATGAAGTTGTCAATGGCGCAGTAGATGTACACACCAAATATTGTGAAGAGATCACACCGGCGACCATTAGGTAGTCATCTCGATATAGTGCCTTTCCCATGAACCGGATTCGAAGTTGTGCGAGGACAGTAATCCAGCACAGTGTCATCAGCGCGCAGGTCACCACAGAAGGGCATCCCAGCTCTCTGTGAATGAGAGGCGAAGGTTTGGACCAGAAGAAAATGAAGGCAGTATGTAGGAAGAAGCCGACTTTGGCGTCGGGAGCGGTCGAAGTGGACAGAGAAAATCTGGGATAGTGTCCCTAATGGCTCCATGCAGTGGGTCGTATATAACGCAACTGTTCGGCACGGTAATATGAATCGCTGGGCTCAGTAATGACGTTTTGTATCGCACCTTCGGTGACTTTCTATACGCCGGTGAAGAAAGTAATATGGTTTGGACCAGAAGAAAAAGAAGGTAGTGTGTAAGAAGAAGCCGACTTTAGCGTTCGGAATGGTAATCGTGTATCCAGATAACGTCGCCCTGCTTGGAGCTCTTGATTACTTTGCCCACAATGTGTACGATTGATTCCTTCTATATTATACGCGGGATGGATTTAAGCAAGCTAGCTGACCGTGCTGGAGAGTGTACAGGCCAGACTCCACGAGCATGAGATCCGAGCACGTTTTGACAGGCAAGAATCGTCGTCAGGGCACATTGACACCGTGTGCGTTCTTGAAATGACGGATGGCAGCACCGACGGCAGTCTCGAGCTGGAGGACAGACACATCGGCCTCGCCCTTCGTATCAGCTGGGATCCTTAGAGCGACCCAGAAAAACCTAGCGAAAGAATAGCCAGGAGATCATCTTGCAGTAGGGGGGCATGGTGACAATCATAATCTTTGTCGCTGACAAAGACACACAACGCTTTGTGTTCCACTTCCAGGTTCTGATAGACCTCGAACTTCTTGTCTAGCACCGAAGCGACCACAGCAATCAAACTGAACGAAGCCAGCCCTTGCCTGGGGGAATCTTGACATAGGTCCGCACGAATCTGTCGAGGAAGAGCCATCCTAGCCTGAATCCCCAGGTAAGGGCTGGTTTTAGAGTCCCAAACATATTCGATAAGCTGATTGAGTTGGTCGAGCTGTTCTTGCCACTCATCTCGCTGCTTCTCGAGCCCGATGATCTTCTGCTTCAAGCGCCAGATATCGTTCTTGAGCTGCTGCACGTCGCTGACAGCGCTCATTGTGCCGGTAATGTTGGGATTGACGGCGATTACCAGCGAGACGGCAATGAAATATTCTTCAACAACGTAAAAAGCTCGTGAAAGCGTCCATTGACGCAAAAACGTTTTCTGTCGAGCGGAATCTTGACAGAGACGATCGTCCACAAGAATAAGGTGAGCTGGGCTGGTAGTCTCACCCGTGATTCCCCTCCGCTGTTCATATCGCTGCTCATCATAGTAGGATAGCAGCTGTATTCAATCTTAAGGAGGGAGATTACAATGTGTGGTTTATCGTATTGCTTTGGGTGCTGCTGAGGTTTCAACCTCGGTACATTCCAGCTTGTCTCGATTCGGTAAAGATGCAGTCTCCCAGCTGCATCGCTTCCCCGTAGGGATGAAATATTCTTCAACAACGAGCAAAATGGGGTGAAAAGGGCTCAGAGTTGGGAATCCACCGCGGACTGCAAGTTGGTTCCAAGCGATGGTGGGGGATTCAAGCTCAAGATGTCGACATCAACCTCGACATCGAAACCGCGGGCTGAGGGTTCAACGCGGCAGTGTCGTGGTCGACCTCATGCTCAATCTCGTGCTCAACCTCGCGATCGACTATTCCAGCTGGTCTCAATTCGGTAAAGATGCAGTCTTCCAACCGCATCATTTTCCCGGAGGGAATGAAATATTCTTCAACAACAAAAAATGGACGTTTCAGAGGTGAGAAACCACCCACGTACTGTTCCACGGCGGCGAGTTGACTCCAAATCCTGCACCAGAAAGGTTGAGAGAGCCGGTCGTGTTGCGGCGGTTGTTGGCGTGGTTGGTGGCCGCGCTCACGAGGAAGAGAGGGGTCCGGCCAACACCAGTAGTACATTCCAGCTGGTCTCGGTCCGGTAAAGATGCAGTCTCCCAGATACCGCGTACCGCATGCGCGGCCAACAAAAGAGTGTCGAATTGTTTCCCCATAGGGATGAAATATTCTCCAACGACACAAAAATGGGATTACAAGGTCATCGACATCCCTCTTCGTCTCCGCAGGAGCAGGCCAATCCGAAGTCTCTTCCTCGCCACAGTTTTACAGGAGCAGATAGAAAATCAGAGTCTCCATATAGGTGATGATCAGATAGACATCTATCACCTTGAGGAAACCTCACCGGAAGAGTGTGTGGAGGAAGGAGAGAGGAGGATGTCGGAAGAAGAAAGATAGAATATGATCTAGAGCGTAGGAGTCGAAGGTGCACTAGGGAATAGGAAAGCGTGGTGGAGGTATAGATGGGATGTTTCTGGCGAGCGCAAAAACCGGCTCAGTGGATATACGAAGTTATATGGGACTGGCAGCATGCAGGTTGATCGTTGCGTAAATCAGTTCGTTGAGCTCGCCGCGAGATTAAGCACTTTGTTGCTCTCGTGACTCAGTCGGATATTCAGAAATGAGAGTGTTTTGAGGCTAAACGGGGGTGGCTTCGTGGGCAGATTAGAAAGGCCATGAGACCGCAAGACCCACAGCGCCACTCTACGAGAAAGAGTGCGCAAATGAAGTTCCCCCAGAGATGAGATATCCTTCGACGAAAGTGTAACAGGGCAAGATGGCTTCCATTCTCCAAGAGTCGAGGTCTGTCGATGAGCTTCTGATCGGATAAACTTGTAGGATTGTCGCGTCCTTGCCTCCACGGCACAGCGGGAGGTCCATCTAGAAGGTTGAGGGTGGTTTGAACGCTCTTAGTGATAGTAAGCGGCGGTTTGGGTAAAGTAAAAAGCTTCAATCAACTTACGCATGACTTCGACGTCACTGTCAGTAACGAGCAAAGATCTCTTGTCAAGGCTTGGAGGACTGGAGGACCTCGCGGCGTCAATCCACCAGAGAACGTGCTGATGTCAGCTACCCTGTGGTGATGGAGATCCTACGGAAAGGAAAAGAGGCAAGGACGTTTTCGGTGCTGAAGGAACAGGACGTGTTCTCCACTCCTGTGGGCCTTGTAGGATCAATATCATCACCGAAAGCGAATTGCTCGGAGCAAAGTAGTGCAATGGAGGGCAAGAACAGATGGCACACGCGAATATATTGATGCCGTAGATGGTGGTGTGGTGGTGTGGTGGTGAGGAAGAGGCAGCGGGTGGTGGGGGACACGACAATATGAGAGACAGACGAGCTGCACGGACAAAAACAAAATCGTCTGGTGTGGGGCGGTGTCATGTGATCTAATCCTTATTCACCACGAGTTGACTGATAGCAAAGCTCGATAGTAAACATCATCATCATCATCATCATCATCATTATCATCCCCATTAACATCACGTAATATTACAAGTTTAGTCGCCGTATGATTCCAAAACACCCCCACCACCACATGAAATATTCTTCAACGACGTTCCAATAGCCCCTCTAAACTGCGAATGCAGCTGTGATGTGAAAGAGAACAAGAGGAAGAAGAGAGGGTTTATATACCTTTGGCAACCCGGACTAGCAAGGGTAGGAGGGTCAGTATGGTGACGGTGACATTGATCGCCATCACGTCCGCCAAAAACTTGCAACAGGGTTCATTGTAATCCCCAAATTTCCCAATCAGTAGTATTGTACGGAAAGCTCGATTGTGACTTCAAAATGTTGAGCCTGCATTTACTGCTGTCTTTCCTAGACTGATCAGAACATATACCCCTTCTCGACTTTGAGGCTCTAGTGCCACATGAACGATAAATTACTTTACGAACGACCAGCGCGGATATTTAAGCTGACAACGTCCCTTGTGCTATAGTATATGTGCCGCTGCCTGCCGGAAATTTACTTGTGGGTTGCAATAGTTAAAGTAAAGCATACATTCATGGAACACCTTTTTGAAGACAGTGTGATGATGATAGCAATCATCAATCGTACCTAGTTTACTGTGATCATCAATTTTGATGTCGCTAATTTGCAAATCTAAGATTTGAATATTTGAATCAAACTTTTAAAAACTCGTGGTAATGAATATCAGCATTCATACGGTTACTTTGGTCAAATTTTGGGTGAGAAAGCTGTGCGGGGATCCCCAGCATGAATTTAATGTACCTGAAGTTTTCGAAGAATGCTGATGATGGTCATTACCAGCATCATCATCATCCTTACTATTCGAATTATCATTCATGATTCAATGGCGTCCCGAAGTCCTTGTCATCAAGACTTTCCCATTATCACGCCCCAGCCCTTGTGCCAATGAAATTAAGGGAAGATGCTGGCGCGACCTCGCCGAACGTACTCAATCATGGCAGCAACGACTTTGAATATCGAAATTGCCAAAGCAATGCTCGAGGAAATTGTGAACAGTAAGGTTGCCTTCACTGTATGCATTGTGATTTTCCTATGAATGGTGATATCAAGAATGCATTGGTGCTCTAACTCTTCCTGCGATTCCACATGCCAGTAGTATGTCTCTACGAAGTGCAGCGAGCGCAAGTACGTACAAACTGCACTTCCCCGTTGTTCGCATTTTCAAATCTCGAAATAGCGCCTTCAACACTAGCCAGTGCCCAAAGCCTGCGTTCACCTCTTGTCTTCGTCACCAACTCGCAGCTTGGAGAGCGCGTTCGCAGTCGTGCAGTGTCATATTCTAATTTGGCAATCTGTAGAGCGAAGCCCTTCGCGTGAGGCACTAGAACAATCCGTCATTAGAAATCAGTGGTAGGAATCTCAGGACGTGATTCTTTCCAAGCAACTGGAACATTTGTCCTCGTGATAAATCATTGCTCACCAAATGAAGATCTATGACCGCCAGTTATCTTTGTAGGCCTCGAATCTCATGAAATTTACCTCAATATTCCCCCAAACAGTGGTCGATACCGGGAGTGATTATAAAAATTGTTGGCGAAGACACAAACACTTTCGATTCGCGGTGTTGTTAAGCCTGAGGCATCCAGCTCCAAAGGCCCTCCATGCGCTACTATATTCAGTTCTGAAACTAGGATAGTAACTCCGGAAGGATGTGTTTTATCTTCTCCCATTGCAAACTTCTAGTAGGAGGAACAGGGTGAGCAGAGCGACGTTGGCGAGGAGGTAGGAGGTCAGGCAGACAGCGGGACAACCAAAGAGCAGGATGTCGAGGAATGCGAGGAAGGCTGTGAAGCCTTCGCGGAGGGACATCTCGGTGGTTTGATAATCAAAGAGCGGGCGTAGGTGCGAATGTGTGGGTTCGAAAGCGGGTAGGTGGGCCGCCGTGGTTATGTACGTGAATGTCGGTGAGTGACTCGTAGGAGCATCCGATGGTATAACCTCTCCAGTGCTCCTTAAACAGGGAAAAGCCTTCCCAAACCTGTTACCCTTAATATGATTACCTCACCCCGACGCAATCCGCAACGAAATAAAGTCTACAAAGCGCTATCGCAGGCTGCAGTAAGCGTAGCGTTGTACTATACCTGTCAACTGGTACGGCAAGATTGTCCCTCCACCCCTCCCTCCACCAGAAGCCGCAAAACAGCGCAATTTCAATCGACGGTAACAACAGCAATCAGTCGACGGTGGTCACTCAATCTTAAATATATACATTTTCGTTCGGAAAATACCATTTTTGTTTATCGGTGATTGGGATTTGGATAGCACCGAAGTACTACCTAGGCATTCCCACATGCAGGGGGTGGGAAACGCATGATAGGTTTGACATATCATCTGCACCAATTAAAAAATAAAGAAAAATAAAACTACAAATTACATCGGAGGTTAGTGTGCCAGAAAAGAATTAGCTGTCGAACATTATTTTGCCAATCATAGGGCTGTCGGGCCCGAACGAGAGTCTGAGGGACAGAAGTGCAGACCTTTCCTCGCACGCCCGAGGAGACTTTAGTTTAGAATGTATTGTACTTTGCCATGCCTGATCTGAAAGCAACTCCAAATGATTCATCAACGTCTTCGACTGTTTATTTCCCTGGCTTGAATAAATCGGCTATTCAAGATGTCTCAGCAAGTAGATCGTGGTGTAAGCGCTTATAAGTCTTGTTATACAAAGATTATAAGAATTCAGTTCATATGAAATTGAATTTGATCATCGCAGAGTCTTGCTACCCTGGGTATCATGCAGTTCGTACAGAGGCCGTTGAGCTGTAATTAATAGACACTTTCTGAACGTTGTCATTGAACCTGAAGAATTTGCTGCTGAAATCTATTCCTACGATATGCAGTTGATCAAATCCTGGACTTTAGGCGAAGGGCATGAACGGTGTAACGCCATCCAGAGCATCTCTGTAACACCTGAACTAGGAGACAAAACGATGGAAGAGTGGGAGTATTACGTAAGACAAGAGTTGAAGAATGAAGAAATAATAAGACTGGAAGTGGAGAAATACTACAAGCAGAGGGCCAAAGACATGGAACGATTAAAGGCAGAAAGCGAGCTGCTACGCAAGAAGGTACAAGAAATGGAGGAGCGTGAACAAAAACGCAAGAGGAAAGATGAAGGAACGGCTGGAAAGGGTATCAAAAGAAGAAAGATTTGATGAGAAATGCTTTCATTAATGGAGTAAATGCCATCAATCTCTCTGTTCATACATCACTATGCACCTAGTTCTCTTCCACGAAAAACAATCCATGCACTCTTAGGGTCTGCTCACAGCTCATAATAGTATCCTGACCCTCTTTAAATGTTTGGAGTGTCCTGAGCCGCCGTCTCTTTATAATTTTGACGGCGAGATATATTTGGGCAGGTTTTAGCAGTTTGTGTGAGATAGTTTGATCGTTTCATTGATGTTTCTAGATCTCCTTTGCCCACAGTTTGTTAGCAAATAGCTAGCTTTATGTGAATTAATCACCTAGCATGTACATAGAGAGCTTTCTCTCTAATGTCTTGATATCAAAGTCTTTTTCTCTTCGAGTTGACTCTTCTAGGTTTGCAACAAGAAGGCAGGTTTGCAATAAAAACGCAGCTCAAAAACACACTAAAACGTAATAAACATCAATTAAAAGCTCCCAAAGCAGCCCCTAAGCCGCGCCAAAAGACCGTGTGCCCTACCCAGGTACCCTGTCCAAGCTGCGGTGCCACAGACACGTGCCCGCCAATCTAGGAAGTCACCCTCACACCACCCACCGCCTTCACCTTACCGCTTTAGTCTCCCTCCTAGAGTAAACAATTGACCTCTAGGAATATTATATATACAGCACAAGCAGAGTAGTTAGCATCATTCAGAACAGTGCTAACTTATCATGGTGTAGGTGGTTATCCGAAGAACGCGAACGGTTTACTATTTCTTTTTTTGTGTTTTTTTTTCTTTATATGGGGAGAGGTGAGGGGTTCGAATTGGGCTGGGACCGCTTTGCTTTGGTATGTTTTTTTGCTTTGGGGGGTTTTTTTTTTGGTGGGTTCGGGGATGTTGGTGAGAGGGCTATGGGGGTGAGATAGGTGTTGGTGTGTCACGTTGTTATTTGAGCACTGTTGTATGGATCATGGGATAAGGTCTTCTACTCTGAGATATATAACTACGAATTAAATGCCAGTATGAGAGGCAGCAAGGGAATTTGCAGAATATTAAATACTCGTTCTATGGGCATTTGCTTCATCCCACCTACGTTGCAGCTCCTGATTCATTTCGTTCACGTAGATGGTGTAATCGTACCGGGAACAAAGAAGTCAGACAAAGTATACGATATACCAATCTGATACTGAAGATTCACGGGCTACAATGTTTTACATGTGGATAAGTGATTAATCGAAATACTACCCGGACAAAATAGATAGTTCCGCATGTTGTCAACAGGGGGCGTTGACAGAAAAGACCTACAGTGTTTTGTACCTAAGAACAGAAGCACCGGCTTCACCGCCTTTGCGCCCCAGCTGAAGACGTCTTAGTGATAAGTTTGCTGTGTCGATGTTGCAAGCAATTCATTGCTATAAGTTGATACCATTATTATTTTATAACTCATCATAGTATAGACGAGGAGGAGCCGAATCAGACCGCGAATGGCTGTGTAGAAAGAAACAAGATCAAGTTGCAAATGTTGGTATTGAGAAAAATATGACGCCAAACCTCAGGGAAAACCATATACTGAATCCAAATATTGAAAGTATATTCCTAACTTGCATAATTTCCAAACATGAAATAAATAGCAACAGATCTTTGTACATTTCCAAAACGCCATCGCTCATGAGACACCCCCTTCCGTTCAAAGCCAGTATCACCTCTACCCGGTATCATCTACCGCCCAAAATACTTCAACTCAAAGTGCCTAGCAACAGAGTAGCTAACAAAGGCGAACACGAAACCCAGCTCGAATCCGACATCGCCACCAAATGGCGCCTCCCCAGCGTGTAGGGCAATCGGTCCCACATACCACACTTGGCTCATGCCTGTTATCATACCGGCAATGCCGCAGCAGAAGGCGAAGATGGCGGCGATGCTTGGAGGGAGCTTGGAGGGTTGGTCGTAGATCGCGACGTTGTATGAGTTCATGCTGCGCTTGTAGAGGAAGTGGTCGGAGAAAGCGACGCCTTCGTAGATGGCGAGCCAGTAACCTATGTGACTTGTCAATTTATGCTTTCTTTGAGAACAAGAGATGGGTAGTGGGGTGTGAGGGAGGACGTACCGATGAAGTTCATAAAGTTCTCCAAGACTTCCTCGAAGTGTGAGTATCCAGGTATGGCGATGGCAATGTAAACGGCAGTTCCCAGCGCCGTCCAGATGAACCGAGGCACGCGTTGGGTCCAGTGGCCCAGGACTTGCATAGTCAACGCGACGGAGTAGATGTTGGGGCAGTTGTTTGCAACGATGCTGAGGGCGAGCACTACGAGGCAGAACTTGCCGAAACCTCCAAGGGGAGGGAACAGCACGGCCGCCAGCAAGCCTCCTGTCCCAGATGCCTTGTATCCAAGCATGTAAGGGTTGTCCCCGTTGTTGATGGTCGTGGCCGTCATGACTGCGATACCCAAGAACTCGGTGAAGAGGAGGGGCACGATGAGTCCGAGCCAAACGGCCAGAAACACCTTCCACCTCGACTGGTTCTTTGGTTGGTAGACGGTGTAATCGGCTGCGTAACTCGTCCAGCCCGTGGCGAAGCCGTAGACGACACTCCCAAAGCTCAACACAGATCCCAACTCGGACGTCCCCACTCCCATAGGAATATTCACAAAAGCACCACTCTTCGCAAAGGTCCCCAAGATGATAAGAAAGACGATAAAGGTTGGGATCCAGCTCCAGAACTCATAAGCATGAACGACCCTGTACCCGAAGAAGCACACGCCGAGAGTGCAAAACGCGATGATGAGGATGCCGGCGAAGCCAGGGACGTCGTTATTGACGGCGTGGATGAGCTGGGCGCCGACGATGGAGTTGACGGAGCTCCAGCCGAGACAGGCGAGGACGTTGAAGAAGGCGATGAGCTTGACGCCGTGCCAGCCGAACCAGAAGCGCGAGAGGACCATTTGGCGCAGCCCGAAGCGCGGGCCGAAGGTGCTGAAGTAGCAAACGGGGAGGATGCCGATGAGGTTGAAGAAGAGGCAGGTGAGGATTGCGTCGACGAAGCCGAGGACGAAGAGCTTCTGCGCAAGGAGGCCAATGGCGAAGGAGGAGATAACCATGTTTGCAGAGAGCCACTGTGAAGGGAATGAGTCAGCGATGGAGGGGAGGGTCTGGGGTAGGAGGTGGAGGCGGGGATGTGGGCAGTGAGGAGGTAGGAGTAGTAAGTACCATCGTTCCGACGTTGAGCAAAGACGTATCGTCGCGCTCGTCCTCCGGCACCCGCTCAATACCTCGCTGCTCGACGTGCAGCTTCCCAGCCAGCCTCTGCAGCTTCGCGTACATCCCATCGCCGTATTCGAAAGTCTCGCCCGCCACGGCATTGTCTTCTGTCGCTGTCGCTTCCCGCATTCCTCCTTTTTCCACGTCGTGTTGAAGTTTGTCTTCCATTGTATTTGCGGCTCCAAATAGTACACCCAGGTGCTGCTGCGCGAGAGCGTTCGTTCAATCGATCTGTCGAGTGGCGATATGAGGAAGTCGATAGGAAGCACCGGAAGCTTCAGTGTCGCGATTGATAGCAGGTCAAGTTCATGCACTCCGCAATCCGTTCGCTGTCACGTCACCAAACCAAAGTCACAAAAACTCCAGCAAACAAATCTCAAAAAAAGGCAAACTTTTCCCACACACAAGACACACAATCCGACGACGAGCAAAAAAAAAATCAGCGACCCCATCGCCCTAAATACATCATCCCAATTCCCCCTACCGCAAGCGTGCAGATAGATCGACACCGCGCTAGGCGAGACCCAATCTTGATAGTACCGAAGCCTCAAGCGCATGGAGAAGACACACCAAACCCCCAGTCTAGACCAGACACCCGCGATAAGGACACACTAAGACTGCGAATGGGCGCGTTAGCACGGGACGTGGCTTGCAGTGGGAGTACGCAATCAGGAGCCCCGGCCGCGCGCGTCCGAATGCCTGGATCTCTAACAAGCCACAATCTGAAAGTACCGAGTACGGATGTGGTCACTGGTAACTAACTAGAGTGAGCGGAGAAGCATCGCGTGCGTCGCGCGGTGGGGTCCGATGCGATGTTCTGCGTTCGCCCATGTGCGACATCATCACTTATGTACGTTCTTTTCTTTTTTTCGAGATTGAAATGAAAGGGGATCTAACTTTGGATAGACTGAGATTGCTGTATTGGGCTCAGGCCTTCCATAAACATCTCCTTCCTTGAAAAGCGCGTGCCTTCTTCGGCCGGTTCCACCCTTCCATCCCCTCCCCATCCACATACCTACCGTACCTACGCGGACGTCGCCCTCCTCCTCCCTCCCCTCCAATTACATACACACACAGACACAGACACTCTTGATAAGCTTACCACCCACCACGAACGCACGCGATACCACACGGAAAAGGAAAAAGAAAGCAATTGCATTCGTAAAAAGCACAACAGCTCGGCGAATCAAGTGGGGTGGAAGGCTGGAGCAGGCTAGTCTCGTCTAGCAGGGGGGCCGGCAGATTTCGGCTGACGGCCGGACTCGCTTTAGGTTGGGACACGGACGGGAACTGGGAAGCTTGATGGAGATAAGCATTCTCTCTCTTTTCCTAGATACTTTGACGAGAGGAAAGGTATGGAGTGATGGGTGGGTGTTTGCGGAGGTGGGTGTGGTCTAGTGGATAAGGGGGAAGTTTGAGTGGGGATTGGGGAAGAGGGAGGTTACCTGCCTCGGTTTGAAGGGTATGAGGGATGGATGGAGGAGGTGTCGAAGGAGCGAGGAGCGGAGTTTGAGGACAGTAAGAAAATGAGAGGATTTGAGGAGTGTGAGGCGATGTGAGGGAATGGAGGAGAGGGAACAATACAAGGTCGATCGATTGAAGGCTCCAACAAGTCTTTGTGTACAGGCATATGAGATTGGGCACATTTGATGGTGTCTAGAACTGGGTGAATAAACACTATGGAGCATCTACCTATTTACATGACCGGACTCTATCTCGACATCTGCATACAGTCAGCTTCCTTTTTCGCGTACCGTGCTCCATACGTCACATTTCTGCTAGATCGATGCTCGTAGAAGCAGCCGGCGCCATTGATAGATATATTAGTAGGGAATAAGGTTCAGGATCACATTAATATAGAATCTAAGAATGCGCAATAATTTTCCATCTACAGGTTTCCGATATTCATCACCGTGAGTTGGATCTTGTTCGTCGTGCTAGGTGGCAGCTGCCCTCCTCCCATTATGAGCAGTTTCGAAGTATCCTGCAACACTCTCAAATGCCTGGTATAGTGCGTCAACTCGCCCGTCGCAAGCCTCGTCCACGGCCCCTCACCCAACTGCTTGTTGATAAAAACGTCCGCGTGAGAGTGCGCGCTTGCAATCAGTGTACCATTCGCGCCCCCAACTGGACTCCACACCACATACGGCGAGCCTGTAGGAATTGTACCATCTGTGGCTCTCAGCACACGCCCAGTCGCAGGGCCGAACTGTTCCGGGTCAGACACAATCTTGAAGTAGACGGGAAACTGGTAGTTCGAGAAGTCTGGGCCGCCGCCGTATTCGTACGTCATCAGAAACTGACCGTTGGGCAGCTCCGCGACGGTCGGCATGCCAGGACGATCGGTATAGGTAGGGTATGCTACGTCTTCAATGACATCTCCCCATGCCTTCAGGTCTGTAGTTGTCTGGTGCACCATCTTCTGGCCATGCGTCGCGTTGTCGCGTTGGTCAGAGTAGTAGCAAATCAACGTGTCTTTGTACTTTATGAGGAACGGCTCCCAGACCGGAGTCAGGCCATTGTTGGGTCGTGCCTCTCCACCGGCAGCAATGTGCGAGACGAACGTCCATGTAGCACCGTTGTCGGCAGATGCATACAGGTCAATCTGGGTCTTTGAAAGGTCGGTGGGGATGGAAGAGCCAGCAAGGAGAACAGTGCCAGCAGGATATTCGCCCAGGGCTTCTGGAAGCACGTAGAGGAAAGGCTGATATCGTAGACCCCAACCATTCTGCGTATCTTCCACTCTTGAAAGTTCTGACCAGGTGTATCCGTTATCGGTAGACTTGTAGATGGGGAAGTACACCATTGGGGGCTCGGGGCTGTAGTTTTCCCATGTCGCGAGAAGTGTGCCATCATCTAGCTGAGCGGTGCGTGCGTAGAGAACCCGTGGGTCAGTATAGTCAGACGGTGGGGTGTAGACGACGCGTTGGGTGAAGGTTTCTGGTGGCGCGGCTTGGGGGAAAGCAGCCACCAAGGGGAGAAGGGAGAGGAAGAAGCTAGCGACCTTCATTCTGATGGAGCCTTGGTAATTGGAAGATGAAGCTTTGAATGCTGACTGGCCAGAGTAGATTTTTTCACGCGGATTGGAGCGTTCATATCTGTTTTTTGTGCGTGCCTGCCAAGCAGCACCGTGGTCCCCGGATTTCCCATCACGAGGGTAATTTTATGCGGGGGTGATGCCATTCCGGAGAAATTCTCGATCAATTGACAGGCAGTTCTGCGGGGAAGCGCCTATAGATGTCAATATTATACCGAAAGTCGAGCTAAGACAGGTACTTTTGCCGGCTTGGACTGGCATAGCGTTAGCCTAGCCGCGGTCACTTGTGATGAGAACAGGAATGAAATCAAGGACTGAAGACGGAGCATGTGAAGTTTGGGAAGGTCGTAAGAGAATCTTGGAGGAGTAGTAAAGTAATTGACCGAGCTGAATGACGAAGTGGGTGGTGAAGTTGGGCCATGTGGGTGAAGTGGGCTAGTTTGGAAAGAGCCATGGTACTACTACTACCACCTGTCACAGCACCTGCCGCAACACCAACCTGCCAGAAACTTTATTCCGACCTCATCACAACGCGATCACGAACCTCCAAAAGCCCCTTTCTATCACGCGATGAGCTCCAATACTTCTCGTTTTCGATACCTTATTGTCTGCGTGTCGGCAGGAGCTCGCAGCAGACAGGCAGCGTATCTATGCACGAACGACAACGGATCACGACAACAACTTCCTTCATCACCTCCACTAGTTGCATCAATCTTTCCAACCAAGTATGCATGTTGCTTCAGTCCAACCATTTTGATGAGAACTGCTGACTGTAATTAGGGTTAGGGTTAGGGTTAATTTTTCAGATGCCAACTGCAAGAGCTGAGAGGAATCGATCGTATGGAGCAGATAGGAAAATCCCAAGGGTACCGAGACTTCAAGGAAACAATTCTCATAGCACAAAAAATGAGGATGGCCTCCCTCATAAACCTCGAAAATGTTTTGGTAGGATCTGAGCTTACCGCCCTCAGCCCCATCCAATGAACATCCAGCCAGCCCCCACAGCCGCTCACATCTCAGCCCCGCTCGTATTGATCGCTCTTCGTCATGTGGCGGTGCACTGAGAACGCCTTGAGAGCGGTGCCGTTCATTCGATGCATTGTTGATCCTATCCTGCTGACTGCAGCTGTGCAGCCTGGCCGTTAAAAGAACGATGGTGGCCTCCCGCCCGCATTTCCCAGGCACTCCTGCTTGCTACCGGTGTGCAAGCTGTGAACATGGTAAGTCGTTGGGCCCAAATGCATTTCACACTCCATTGCATAGTTGCCCTGTTTGTACACAAAGTTGTTTCACTGGTGCGTGCGACGGTATCTGACAGTGGATTCTAGGCTTCAATCGTGGCTTCACCAGCCCCGCAATTCAATGCACCCATGCGAACAGCGAAGAAAGACATGCAAACCTCAAAGCCCGACGATGATGGCCGCGCCACTCCGCTCCCACAGTACGAAAAGACACAATCAGTCCCGTTTACCCTCACATTGCAGGAAGAAAAGGATAACCCGGGGCAATTTCAACTAGTGGTCAATATTGACCAGAAACACCAGCAGCAGAAAGGAAGCCATCCGCATGCGACCGCCTCCAAGAAGCTTATCGCAAGCTTGAAAGCAGTACCCAGCTTGGGGTATGACGTTTCTCCCTTATACCAAACGCTCAAATCAAGCCCCCCTTCAAGCCCACAAGACGAAAAACAGGGTTGGTCGGACCTAGATGCGATACCTCCGGAGTTTTTGAACAAAGTCGTGCCGGATTGGAAAGTTACGTTCTCAAGGAGCGATTCCACAGCTTCTTCGCAGTCGCGAAAGCTGGCCGACATAAAAGCACGTATCAAGAAAAGCGGGAAAGGATTTGTGGTCAGACTGTTAAAAGGATCTACATCTGATCCTGACGGCAGCGACGTGGCAGAGGTCCACCTTGGCTCCAAGACAAACACGGCAGAGCCTGGCGTAGAAACATTTGCAACACAGGAGCTGCCCGCAGACATAAAGCCGGTGGAACTGGATGCTTCCCTTCCTTTGGAATCACACACTGAACCCCCAAGCGGAGTCTTCGAGATTGGATCATCGAGCGAGCCTGGCATTCCTCGCAGCACACCGAACTTGGCAGCTGCGAGCTTGCCATCTGTGAACCAATGGCTGCACCAAGTCCGCGAGCCCAGTATACGAGCATCCGTCCTAGAAGAAGGATTGAGTGATGCCGAAACTTTGCTCCCTGATGTCCGTTCTATTGCCGATCGCCTGGAGGATACAGATATCGAGCCTTTTTCAAGCAATAGCTCAGTCATGCTTGGAAGGTCAGGCTCAACGTTCAGCATAGTCAAGACTCCGACACGAGGATTGTCGGTCGTGGGTCCTGTGAAGAGAGTTCAGAAAGCTCCTCGGGCCAAGGCAAAGGGGAAAGGGGTGCGCACCAATCTCAACCGGTCCGGCGCTCACAAATCGCTCCGAAGATCATTGTCGCGCAATCAAACTGCCTTTGCTGGTGAAGGAATGGACCTTCCAAGGCCCGTGCTACACGAATCCATTGATCATGACATGTCGGCTTCACAACATCGAAGCACGGATCTCCCTAGCGAGCTCGATATGCGACGGCAAAGTCCCATTCCAACCTCACCTTCAGTTACCGAACCACTTCTTCGCCACCGATATTCTGATGAAGGAACTGATGAAGGAACTGATGAAGCAGGTGCCTCGAGATCGCGCCTTAATCTACAGACCAACGTACTGCGAGCTATGTCCGCCAACACTTCCCCAGTTACAAAGCGCAAGCGTAAACCGCGTACAAAGAAGTCAGTTTCAATGTCATCATCGGTGGAGACACAAGGACATTTACAGAAGCCGGAAGAGTCGTCTCCTATTTGGTCAGAAGTGGACGCGTCCGAAGAGTTACGCACGGCTGTGCACAAAGCCTTTGGTAATGTTGCAGATGAGGTTACGGCAGATCCAACAGAGAACGAATCCGTACCAAATATGGAAAACCCACCAGAAAGCGACACAGGCGGCATATTGCCTGCTCACATAGTGACGAGAATGCCGCCGGCACCGATGAAAAACTTAACAGCGACCTTTCTCAATCTAGCATTAACTGCACTGATTGATGTCGCTTTCGAAGGGCTTACCAGTCTACGCGATGCCTATGGCAGTGAACCGCCTGTTCCACCGAAACATGTTCGAGTGCGCTGGACTTGTGTGAGTCTTGTCCCTCTAATGCTTGATTTGACCACTAACGGGGCCAAAGTCATGCGGCGACTCCTTATACGATGACTTCATCGAAAACAAGCCGGGTGCTGCTCGAGATCTTGAGTGGTACCTCAACCGTCCACGCTCGCACTCGCCATCAGATCCGCCAAGCAAGTCGAGCACTTTCACATCCATGAGCTCTTTGTTTGATGTGAACAGTAGGGCATCGACATTAACGACACCGGCCTCAACCTACGCAGGAAACGGAAACTTATGGGGCAAGCAGAGCGATGCCTCTCGGTATAGTCCAACACGCCTACGAAGCAACAATCCTTTTAGTGTGCATATTGGCGCATCCGCCCCGGAATCATGGCTCCTCACTTGTGCTAACGAGGGTCGCTTCACTCCGAAAGTGGTACATGTTGACGTCAATAACCAGAAGATTAAGGACGACAGAGCTCTCGCGTTAGCTCTCCGAGACCACTATGAGCGCGTCAATAAAGGTTGGTTCAAATGGGCACGACTTCGGGGCTTATCTAGGATCGAATTCGCACAGTTCGAAGTTCATCGAAACCGCTTCGCCGACATTCGCGCAGCACCCTCCATGCCACCTGTCTCGTCACTCTCCAACGAGAAATCACCCTCCCAACATCCGTACACTTTCGAGCCCCATGACCTGATGCCGCCAGTCGGATCTGCCTACCTCATGCATTTATTCAAGCATCCAGAAGACTACGAGGGCGAGATCTTGACATATGAACGTGCTCCGAAAAGAAGAGAGCGCCTTCACTCGGGTATGGGCTGGGGCATCAACCTGGTAGAAGGGTTTCAAGCGCAAAAGGTGTGGGCCGTCATAATGCTCGGGTTTGGCATTGGAAGCGTGCTGTTCGCAGTGCTCTGGACGAGCAAAAAAGGTGATGTCCAGGGCGCGTTCGGTGTTGCGAGTTGGATAGTAACGCTTGCTGGCTTGGGAGTTGCTGGATTGCAGGCATGGCTGGATTGAAATGACCAGAAATCGCTAATTCCCAAAAAGTGGTCATCAATAGTTCAGATCCAGTGTTGTTGGATGTGGATTATTGATTCTCCGCTAGGGTCGGCATATCTTTTTGCCTCCATACGGAGAGTGATTCAGTGTGGGTATACACAGCGGCACAAACCACACCCCTGGGCCACGTCAATCCATGATTGCCAGCGACAAAAGCCATAATCTCCAATCGAGATGACAGCGTCCGCAAAAAATCTTATCAACTCTCGTCATTGCTTTTCGATAGTTGACTGATTGCGCGTGGCACATCAATGCACGGTTCCATTGTCCACACATGGCGCTCAAAATCTGATTAGCGGCGTTTTATGTATATCAACATCGATGGTGCTATGCTTTTTTGATGAGAGGGCGCTACCAATCCCCTGTAAGCGAAGCGGGTGTGGCCCTGAGCTCGGGTGCCCTGTTCTCAAAACATGCGGTTTCAGGTGAAGGGTAGTGATTTCGCACCAATCATGACACCCTCCTGACTATTGTGGATTGGAGGTGGAGATGTCGATGTCGTTGTCCTACTCATGCAGGTAAGTCTGACAGGTTGTGCAGTCCGAGAACACTCTGGAATCCCGAAAAGCGTGAATAGGGAGAAAGATGCCGTCTTCACATCTGTATACTGGAGCGCATAGCCGTGTTTAGTTCTTGTAATTGATTCTGCAGGTAGAGAAACGAAAACGACATGCATTGCCGCTTATGAATCGCTGTTTCAACTACCCAGCCGAGGCATAAACGCCGTCATCTGTTTGCGAAACAACACGCTGCGTGCACGCCATGTGGGCGTCGCGCCCATCCAAGCAAAGGTCACCGATGCGTGCCGTCATTCCCTCGCATGAATGCAGAAATGGTGGTTGGGGCCCGCTTGCACAGAAACAAACCAACAAACTTGGCTCTGGCGCCACGCCTAGGGAAATTAGCATGGGGCTCTTGTCGCACGTTTCATGAGGCACTCTACTCGTTTACCGACCACGCATAAGCAAACATTTCGGCGTTCAGTCTGGACTGATACGGGTACATTGTGGCATGCCTGGTTATCCGGCTTCGAGAAACGGTCAGGTCCACTTAGCGTGAACACAACGACTCCCTTCATCATACAAGTTGTTGGTATTGCCAAGAGTGAGACGACTATCATCCCTTGTCCCCACTCTTTCTCGTTTTATGAACGGGATGGAGCTCATGGGCGCTTGTACCGAGGATTTGGGTGCGCAGATAAATAGTCGTCAGGTCCCTTTCCTTGAACACCATCCTCACCGCAGGCTTCATTCTTTCGTTCCACCACAGGTCCTTTCGTTCCTACTTTCATTCACTTCCAGTCCCTTCACCGTGTGAAGCAGGCCAGACATTCATTTTACCATCTCTCAACACTACACTACACACCCGCTTTCCAGCAACACCATCCACCGGATTTCGCATCAAAATCAACAATGTCTGCCATCATTTTCGGTCTCGCTGCCCTCGCGGCTACTGCCAACGCCCACGGCGCCGTTACCGGCGTTGTCGCTGACGGTGTTTACTTCCCCGGTTACAAGGCCGAGTACCACTACTCGGGAACTATTCCTGAGGGCGTTGTAGGATGGTCTGCCGAGAACCTTGACAATGGATACGTTGGTGGTGACAAGACCAGCTACACCTCCCCTGACATCAACTGCCACATCAACGCTAAGCCCGCTGCTGCCTCCGCCAAGGTTGCCGCTGGTGGAACTGTTGGATGGCAGTGGAGCACTTGGCCCGAATCTCACGTCGGCCCTGTCATCACTTACGCTGCCAACTGCGGCGATGACTGCTCTGCCGTCGACAAGACGAAGCTCGAATGGGTCAAAATTGAAGAAGCCGGCTACGAGAACGGCAAATGGGCTGCCGTTGAATTGATCTCTACCAACAACACCTGGACCACCACCGTTCCCAAAGATCTTGCCGCTGGCAAATATGTCTTCCGCCACGAGATCATTGCCCTCCACAGCGCCAACAACCCTAACGGTGCTCAAAACTACCCCCAGTGCATCAACATCGAGGTCACCGGCTCCGGAACTGCCAGCCCCAAGGGTACCCTCGGATCTGCTCTCTACACCGCCCAAGACAAGGGTATTCTCTTCAACGTTTACGCTGGCACCATTGATTACCCTATCCCCGGTCCTGCTCTCATGGCTGGCGGTAGCTCCGGCGGTGCCGCCCCGGCCCCTGCTCCCTCCTCCAGCGCTGCTCCTGCTCCTGCACCATCTTCCAGCGCTGCCCCCGCCCCCAGCTCTGCTGCGCCTTCCGCTGCTCCTTCTGCCACCAGCGCCCCGGCCGTGAGCTCCGCTCCTTCCGCCACTGGTGCTCCCTCGCAGCCCAAGCCCACCACCCTCGCAACCTCTGCTCGCCCTGCTCCTACCAGCGGTTCCGGCGCCGGTGCCGCCGTCGCCAAGTGGGGCCAGTGCGGTGGAAAGGAATACAAGGGCGCTACATCCTGCGCTGAGAACTGGGTCTGCAAGGAGCAGAACCCTTACTACAGCCAGTGCGTTGAGTCTCTTTAGATGGAGACTGCCAGGGATTCGTACATGATATGACCCACCACATTATCAACCCTTCAGTGACTGGTTTTGTTCGCTAGATCGAACGGTGTGTGTTTTTCTTGAACCTGTGGTTCTCCGAAGCCTTGCTTTTTTGGCTTTTTTAACTTCTTCTGTTCATGTTTATATATGACATCAAAATACCATTCTTGTATACATATGTATGATAACTTCTTCGCGTGATTGAAATGAAACTAAAATCACATGTGCGCTTCTCATAATTTTTGTTTCCCCACCTTTGTGTGCCATGTGTTGCTCATTGCCTTTGGTCGTTAAGTTTGGAAATGTTTGCTGAATGCTTCTCTACTGAAGGAGAGGCAAGCAAACTGTGACAACTGATAGGGGACGGGGGAATACTGTATCTTTTGGGACTCTTTTCACTACATGACCCTCGTATCTTTTTCGCTGATGCGCTTATCGGTGATTTTGGTAAAATTGTTTGTATTTCTTGCAATTTTACATACTGATCGAGTGGTACAGAATTTGACAGATTCAATACTTCTACATGAACGCCATGATAGCAGCTGCCTGATCATATTTCCATGAATTTCAGTTGTGTTGATCTTTTTGTGATTGTTTTTTGTAGCTAAGGCCCCGTACCTTTTTTTTTGTCTGTGCGGGACACTTTCTGATAGTTTGAAAAATGAAATGACTGTATCCACATATATTCGCACCCACAAAGGAATAAAGGGAAAGAAAGAAAGGAAACAGGTACATAGAAATAAGGGTTTTGTACGAAGTGAAGAGATTGTGTGAGGGTTGTGTGAATATTTTCATGTATCTATGTCTATACTTCGTCTGTATTAATCTGCCGAATGGTGTACAATCCTTCGTAGGACGTTTGTGAGGCTTTCCATTGCAGATATATCTATGCCGTGAATGATTTGCACCGGTCCCCGCGATGACAATAAATTCTTATTATACTCATGAATTCTTCGTGGTAGTTAGTGTCTGGTCTACCTGAGTTCTTAGGTATGTAGCAATTAATTGATTGGGTCAGGGAAATGGGTCGTCCTGTTTTAGCATACCATGTTTGTTTGACCACCCAATTCCCTCATACTGAAGGTTCAACATTGCTGTAACTCCCTGCAACGTTATTTTTCCAACTTCCTTCTTTCCTGCAACAATGAGTTGATGACATGGCTAGCACACTGCAAGGTCCATGAACGCCAAGTGATAAGATTAGATCATCTAACCTGCAGTCTATCTGACGCCACACCTCGGTAGAACGTCGTCATCCATCCCAACGTCAAGCTTAAGCTCTCCAACAATCATTCACAGCAAATATTCTCCCCCCCCCCCTCCAAATCCCTCCAAATCAACTCCCAGCAATCTCCAAAGCCACCCTCAGCTCACTGGCCATGCGCAATGAGAAACCAGTCATGGCCGACGAAAACACGCCACTCATCGCCGTAGTCCAAACCCGCCCCCACCGAGACCGTTATCCCCACCATCGACTGCGTTTCTTCTGCACCATCCTCCTTTCCACAGCGCTGGTCGCGGGCCTCACAGTCGCTTTCCTTATCCTAAACTTCACATCCCCCGACTCGGATACACAAGAGTCTAGGCACTGGATAGCATCATACCTACCCCACAAACACAACATCCCAAGCAACTGGCCCTTTGGCACAGGCCTGGACTACGATGAGCTGGTGCAAATACTTAAGAGCACACCGGATAGAGAGAAAGCGAAGGAGTGGAGTGCGTATTATACCGCTGGACCACATCTCGCGGGGAGGAATCTAAGCCAGGCACTGTGGACCAAGCAGCGATGGGAGGAGTGGGGCGTGCAAAGTACGATTGTGGATTATGACGTATATTTGAATTATCCACGGGGTCATCGCCTTGCGCTTCTGCAGAAAGAGCAAGGAAAAGATGATGGGGAGGAGTCATGGGGCGTCAAATTCGAGGCTACCCTCGAGGAGGATGTTTTGGACGAGGACCCGACTTCTGGGCTTGCCAATCGCGTGCCCACGTTCCATGGATACAGCGCGAGCGGGAATGTAACGGCGCAGTATGTGTTTGTGAACTACGGCACGTATGCAGACTTCGAGCAGCTAAGAGCGAGGAACGTCAGCTTGGAGGGGAAGATTGCGCTTGCGAAGTATGGGGGTATATTCCGTGGGTTGAAGGTTAAGAGGGCCCAGGAGATGGGAATGCTTGGTGTTGTCATGTATACTGACCCTGGCGATGATGGGTTGGTTACTGAAGAGAACGGCGCGGAGGCATATCCGGATGGCCCTGCTAGGCACCCTTCCAGCGTGCAGAGGGGAAGTGTGCAGTTTTTGAGTTAGTTTCACTCTGAACCTGTGATTTAGATGTCTGACTTACTGATTTGCGTGTAGGCTTTGCTCCTGGAGACCCAACTACGCCTGGATATCCCTCTAAGCCAGGCGTCCCTCGCCTACCCGTGGATCACGCTATTCCTTCAATTCCATCTCTTCCTATTTCTTATGCAGAGGCTCTACCTCTCCTCAAGGCGCTCAATGGCCACGGTCCTGAAGCTTCCTCCTTTGGCAAGGCCTGGCAGGGCGGTGGGCTAGCCTACAAGGGTGTTAATTACAACATTGGCCCCTCGCCCGCCGAGCTCAAGCTCAATCTCGTCAACGAGCAGGAATATGTCACGACCCCGCTATGGAATGTAATCGGCATCATCAATGGAACGATTCCTGATGAGGTTGTTGTGATTGGAAATCACCGTGATGCCTGGATTGCTGGAGGCGCTGGCGATCCAAACAGTGGGTCTGCCGCGATCAATGAGGTGATTCGAAGCTTTGGTATAGCTTTGGCTGCAGGCTGGAAGCCGTTGCGGACGATCGTATTTGCCAGCTGGGATGGAGAAGAGTACGGTCTCGTCGGCTCGACCGAATGGGTTGAGGAGTATTTGCCGTGGCTTTCGTCGTCTACGGTTGCGTACTTGAATGTTGACGTTGCGACGAGGAGTCAGGTCTTGGAAGTTTCCTCTGCGCCTTTACTAAACAGTGCATTTGTCGAAGCGAGTAAGTTCCTTTCCCCGCCCTCAGTTCAAGAGTATGTGCTTACTTGTATCCTTCAGTCTCCCTTATCCCGTCTCCAAATCAAACAGTTCCTGGACAGTCTATCGCCGATGTGTGGGACAAGCGGATTTCGACCATGGGCTCTGGCTCTGACTTCACCGCTTTCCAAGACTTTGCAGGTATCCCCTCACTCGATATGGGCTTCGGCGGTCGCGATGACTTGACACCCGTGTACCACTACCACAGCAATTACGACTCCAAGGCATGGATGGACAAATACGGGGATCCCACCTATGCCTACCATGAAGCCATCGCAAAAGTGTGGGGCGTACTCGCCGCGCGTCTTGTCGAAACCCCCGTCATTCAACTCAACGCTACAGCGTACGCCGTAAACCTCGCCCGCTACATCCAAGATCTGGAGAAGAAATCAGCACAATCCTCATGGTTCCAAAGCGCTCAGAGTGACACACATACCAAACGTGACATTTTTGGTGAACTCGATGCCGCCGTCTCCCGTTTCCACTTCGCGGCTTCAATCCACGATGGCCTCGCCGCCTCCCTTCTGGAAGATCTCTACCGCAACGACATTCCCTGGTGGAAATTCTGGGACAGACTCCGCCTTTTTTACGCCGTGCGTAAGGTGAATACTAAATACAAGCTCCTCGAGCGCAAATTCCTCTATGCTGAAGGATTAGATGGCCGGCCGTGGTTCAAACACATTGTCTTCGCGCCTGGTAAGTGGACGGGGTACGCTGGAGCTACGTTTCCCGGCATCGTCGAGGGTATCGAGCAGAAGGATCTACAAATCATCTATCGCTGGGTCGATATAGCGGTTAGTGTATTGGGGGGTGCGACAGATTGGCTAGAAGAGGAATAACATGTCAATATCACGATACAAATTGCTGTTTTGGGAATATGGATAGTGGATGGAGGGATTCTATTGGCTGCTAATGTACATATATTCCGGGGTATCTTGGTGGGGTGGGTGGTGGGGTGGTGGTGATGGCGGGGGTGGAAGATGGAGGGCGGCGAGGGAGGGCGAAGGCCTATATATATCTCGACTCGTTAGTAAATATACCCCACAATCAACAACATATATACAAATGGAAATCAAGTACAACGCTACCAGGGCCATCACAACACCAGGATCCACCTCAGAAAGGAGACTGATCAAGGTATCGAGACGTCTGAAGCTCGACTAAACAATGATCAAAGAAGGAGAAGAAGACTTACCCATCCTAATAGTCGTCTTCTGCACAGTTCTGGCGGACTCTCCGCCACAAGTTGTAAATCACCCGCAGCTCCTCGTGGTAGCGCTGCAAGAAGTCGAACAGTTCGCTCTGGAATCGAATGTCAGTATATATAATTATCTCTCACTTGATGACGATCAATCGATATACGTACCCTCCACTCCTGGGCGCGCTGCCTCTGTCTGCGCATCTGCCCCAGCAGAGCAGGAATGCGGGCTGAGCCGCCCCAGGGAGCCGTCCAGGACGCTGCGATCCGCCGGTCCAGAGCCGCGACCGCTTCCTCAGCACGCACGATTCTGGCGTTGAGGTCGTTGGCTTGCGCCATGAGCCTTTCGGCTTGGGCGACGCGGGCGGCGAAGTGCTCCTGGTGGATCCGCACAATGTTGTTGTCGGACATGATGGTGTTGGTGGTGGTAGGTGGGTGGGTAAGTAGGTAGGTAGTGGCAGTGGCAGCGGTAGCAGCAGTGTAGTGGTGGTGATGGTGATGGTGTAGAGGAGCAAAGGAGGAAGCTCGAGACGAGGGAGAGAGGAACGGGTTTATATAGCGCCAGGGGCACGTGAGCAAGAGGTTCTACGCAGGTGAAGGCGATTTGCAGGGATTGGGGGGTGGGAGGGGGGCAGCGTTTGTTTGGCACCGCTGTCAAGTAACACGGGAGAGGCAAGAGCAGAAGTAATTGGTATATTGTGGTATCGATTGTGGTCCTAGCGCCGCCCTATCCTATCCTACTGGCCAGTGCCAGTGCCAGTGCTGCTGGTGCTGCTGGTGCTGCTGGCGGTCGCCCTATTCTCTGATCACAGGATCGAAAGTGAATGTCCTGCCGGTTCCTGGAATCCTTAGCGTGAGCACTGGTGACGGAAAGCGGAGAAGATCGCATACGGTTCATGAAAGCTTCAAGGACTGCGTCGAAGAAGTCCAAGACGTTGAAGCTGTACTCCGGGCCGTGGTTGAGGTTGGCCCACTCGGCCTGTAACCACTAGTTAGCATCTCCCTCTTCCTAGTTACCAATTATCGCAATACTCACTTGAAGCCAGTCAAACTGGCGGAGGAGCTCGGGCTGCTCATAATCGACGTGTGGTTCGTCGGACATAAGAAGGGGATAACGATCCCACAATCCGTCCGCTATCGTCTGCAAGTAGAGGATATAGACAGCCAAGACGAACTCGGAGTGAGGGTTGCGATTTGGCATCTTGGGTGATCTCTGACTAGGAGTTAGCAAAGAGGTTTAACTGGGGGAGAAAGGAGGGAAGAATGAGGCCACATACGGTCTGTATTGTTTGAATTTGTTGGATGGGTGGAAAACTGATGTATGAGAGCGATGTACACTTATATGGATACAAGAGGGTGAGTTTGGAGAGCCTCCTCTACGCGTGCTGGAATCAATTTACTGCTATTGTGCCTTCATAATCACTTGATAGTAAAGGGAAAAGGCTATCTGATTGGAGTTCGAGGTCAGGCTTCTAGCGGTGAAGAGACTTCTGGCAGGTCTGTGGAACCAAAGGGAGCGGTGTCCGCATTTGTGAGAACTAGGGCAGATGGTCACTCGGGGTTTTGACAGGGGAAAGTATCACAGTGGTTGCGTGATGAGGATGGCGCTCATGCATGGTTTCATGATGTGTGAATTGAAGCTATGTACTGTACTATGGAAACTTGGAAGGCCAAAGGCAGGGATGTACCACTTGCTTCTTCATACGCGAAGACATTGAAAAGTCTTGCATATAGATCAAAATATGCTTGTGGCCATTTTTCTCCCCCTGCTGCGTACACTGAGTAAGACAACAGCCCTCAAAGACTAGACCACACCCCGAACGGTAGGGGGTTTTTTTTTTTCAGAAACGGAACCGTGCCTTCGATGCGAAAAAGGCCAGATACTAGCATCACGATCACCGGAAAGATCGCCTCAGGGTATAGCATTGCAGTGCGGGGTTAGTAAGGAAATGGTACCAGGCGGATGAGGGTGACGGGAACAACCTCAGTCTCGGCTTGTACCCAAATGGCATGTGCCTCGGAATCTGGCAAAGGGAAATGTGTGAGGTAGATAGTACGCCGGCTTGCCATGAGTCTCGGGTGTAGCTGGCGGTGTAGTGGACCTCACGTAATGCTCGAAACCACAGATCGAGGTCCGGGCTACGTGCATGATTTGCTCTCCGAATGTTTTCTAGCGGTAGTCGTGAGAGAAGACAATACCACTACTTTTACATTCGTGCTGTGTGGAGGGGAAAAGGTACCAGGCGGCTGAGGGTGACGGAAACCAACCTCAATCTCGGCTTGTACGCAGATGGTATGTTCCTTTGGGCTTTGGGGATTGAAAATGTATGAGGATTTAAACACCGGCTAACCATGATTCTCAGGTGTAGCCGGTCAACTATGGGTACCTCAGATCATGCTCGAAACCACAGACTGAGGCCCATGCTACGAGCATAGTTTGCTCTTCGAATGCCGTGAGGGCAAAATGCACTCCGATGTTCGGAGGTAGTCATGGGAGAAGACAATACCACCTTCTCGCATTCGGTTTGTGGGGAGAAATTTCACAAGCTTGAGTGAGTTAGTGGGCGAATGAGTGAAACGGCTGTGGGGGTGACTTAGCTGGAGGCAGTGGACTCGATGCTGAAGGCCCTGCGGCGGGAGTGCGCCAGTCGCACAAGAAGAGTCTTGTGAGAGTATGGGAGGCAGTTCGTCGGTGTGATGGAGGGTGGAAAAACCTTTAGTGTGCGCTTAGACACCGCCTGTGCTTGCTCACGGCGGGGACGCACGCCTGCTGACAAGTTAACTACGGACTGAGAAGGTGAGCTTGCACTCTCAAAGAAAATGAAGAAAGGGCAGGATTTCGACTACGTGAGCTGACACTCGGAGTAGGAAGAAAGGAAGAATGAGAGGGGAAGTAGTGGACATATGGGAGGTCGTGGTTGTGGTTGAAAGCGTGTGGGCGGGACGCGAGGTGTTTACATTTTGGTTCGCGTAGTGGCTCATGCCCTATTTTGGAAACAGGCAGAAATCTGTAGACAGCTCTTTGCAGCGGGCAAGTAGTCTGTGCATTTTCAATGTAGGGTGACTGGTCTTTTGTGTAGTGATTGGTCACTGTTAGTCGGTCACTGGGCCGGGGCCCGGGGTCTCATACCCCCAAGTCCACATGTGAAGCAGATTTGAAGCTAAACTTGATTTTATTTGCTCACAATAAGGTGTAGTCCTGGGACGGGGGCTTATTGTATGTGCCGCAGCAACAATCTGCGTTTACCATTGTGGTACTCTAGAATTACCTTGCGTTTGTACTACCCAGAGAGCTAAAGATTTCCCTTTTCCAATCCTTCTTCCCCTCTACAGTTGACCACCACCCACACTTTTCAAAGAGCGATTACACCCAACGGCTTTTTCAGCCTCCATTACGCAACCACTTCCACACAATGACTTCCCACCTCGAGAACCTCAAATCAGTTGAGCTCCAGAACATGGCAGCAGCAGAAGCCGAAATCGCAAGGCTCAGAGACGAGCGAGAGAAGTACGCCGAGAAACTTCGAACCATCACCCACAACCAACCCGCCGAGCTGTTGTTACTCCTTGCCAATCCAGATGGAGTTGCGATCATCATGGAACAGATGTCGGAGGACGACAGGTTCAACTCCGAAATACTATGTGAGACCTTCCGGGCCAAGATCACAATAATGTCACTTGACGGCGTCGACAAGAGGCTGAAGGAGGAGCATCGGAAGGGCAGGGTGGCGGAAACCACGTTGTACCGCCTTGTAATGTTTGTATGTCCTTACTGCGTACAATTCATCTGTACTGACCACAGACAGGTATCAGAGGAAGAAAGAGAAGGCGGACAAGGAGGGCAAGGGTTTTGATGAGACCTTTGAGGAGTAAGTTCTACTCATTGATTATGTTTCTGACTTCTGACGCTGACATTCATGGTACAGCTGGCTACGCCGGGAGGGCAAGTCGTACAAGCCTTATAAGCCACGATTTTGATCGCTGGGAGCATCCTAGGTTGGACCATTGTTTGATACCCGAGTATAGAATACCGAATGAACAAATGTCATGATCACCTTCATTACCACCTCTCCTTGACCCATTGAATTGTTGCCGTGTGCCTGGATTGCCCGTACAAACTATGAATCTGACAGTCCCATGAGAAGAATTACCTAGGAAGTGGCGAAGTAAGAACAGTCTTCTATCTCAGGGTGGAGTTTTCCCTGTAGATCTTGTGGCCAGGAACAACAGGACAACGAGAGATGAAGATGGATTTTCTTATTCAGGATGAGGCACCATACCGGGTGAACGAGCTCGTACAGTCCTACGCCCGCAACAGGCTAGATGGTTACGATTCCAAAGCTTTCTCCCCAAATTCATATAACCCGTTCCAAGGGATGAAAGGGTGCATATCGTGTGGCTATGATGAGCAAGGTCTGTACTTACGTAAACGTATGGAAGCAATGGCCGCGGGGACTGCATGGTTTGTATGTGACATTGGATATACTTTCCTAGTGACTTGACACTTGCTCTTGTACGTTATTGATTTATCAGTTCCTACGTAAAAGGTGGCTGACACGGAGCATATACTTGATAAAGCAATTTCTCAGTATCCAACTGGCATCGAATATTCCTACCCATCACGTCTTGCACAGTTCACAGGATATGGCAAATGATTGGCTTTCTTCGTTACCCGAAGTCTTTATTCCAAGAAATACTCGCAGGCATATCTGAGAGTTCCTTCTATCTTTTCCTGGGCGTAAGATGGGGAGCTTGTTTCCGTTCGTTACAAGACAGCTGGTTACAAAGTCTGAAGCGGTTGCATTTTATCCATAAATTAATGCCCGCTCCCACCCAGCAGATGTCTCCCCCTCTTTTAATATCAGTGTCCATACAAGTTGTACACTTCAGGTACTTCAACTGTCATACGCTTGTGCTGCTGTCTACTTTTATCCCTTTCCTCACCTGCAAACTCCTCCCAAAAGTAGAAAACGCAAAAAACCGAAAAATAAAAGATTAAAAAAACCGCAAAAAATAACTAATTGCGGGAATCGAAACTGAGACCTATAGAGAAGTTAGCGAACATTCTACCACGGTGCCATAGGAGCTGCAATCCTCAACTAGGTTGCCATCCCTAGTCTATGCATCATCTCCTATGGCGAAAGATCTTGCTGATAATTCTAAATATATAGTCAAAATAAAAGACCTCTTTGTATAGTGAGACTGGAAGGTTCGGATATGAGGGCGTACAAAGTCTTAGCGTGGGCGTGGCAAGCAGGCGCGCCACTGGTACCGACCCCACGGGTCCTCACTGACTTGGGAAGGTACCTTAGCCGCCTCTTAGACGGGTAGCATTGCTGAGGTGCCTTGACCTACGCGGTACGCTTCTACTCAAACTGCCGTCATAGCCTGAGCACGCAAGTTTGTACAGGCCAGCGGTAGTATCAGTTTACCGGTCAGTGCCCAACACAGTGAGCATTCCATTTGATTATCTACATGCAGAGCATTATAATTTAAGGTTTGTCAATTGGTGTTAATGATATGTGCTGGCCTGAAAACAAGCACGCGGCGTTGTGTACGGTGGCCAAAATCCCAACCACCCACTCAATTGTTATGTGTACGTGACTGAGCGAGGCGAAGAGTGCATATCTAGCATTTGTTTCAGAATGAAGTCATGCAAGTTGGTGCAGGCAGATAACCATCCTCATCTTTTGATTCCTATTAGATAGTGGCTCCCAGTCTGCCTGCTCTTGCAATTGCTGTGTATGTCGATTGGTGGTGGGAGATAATTCGCCTTAGGTTGAATCCATTCGCTTCCTCTGCTACTACACATTAGTCGGTAAGAAATACAGATTATGCTGTGGCACGTTAATAATAGGCTTAAAGGTTAACAGGAGTAATGCCGACATAACATTTGCTGTAATTGAACGGCGTTCAAGTCTTCAAGATGACAGAAGGATGGCATACTAGGAGTATTGCGACATGCACAAATATCATTTGCTCGACAAGCGGACACCATCAACCATTATGAGATGACCACCCATTTGATGTCTACCATCACACATGTAGGCCATCACAAACAAGGTAGTTTGAGACGAGAAGGTGAAGGTGATTCAACATGAGACCGTAATTCTCTCACCGATGTCCGTCCGGATGACAACGCTGTCTTCCATTCCTTATGCTACATAGAAAACTTGTCCTTTTTCGTCCCTTCACAAATCTGGGCCAATGCAAAGTTCCGCGCAATTGCATGACATGCGTGCCGCAATCAAAAAAAAATCTGCCCTTAGCATAGCTTAGCCTTCATGCATTACCATGAATGTTCCTCCACTCCGCAAATTTATTGACGTCAACCAATATCTCCTACGCTATAGGCCTGTTGGCTTGGCTCGAGTGCGGCGCCATAGCACGCTGGGATCGGGTACGGAGGAGGCCTGAGAAAAGAGTGCGAGCGAGGGGGTAAGGAGCCGACAACTGAGCTGTTACGTCAAGGATGGTACTTCATGCGGCAGATTTATCGATCGTTATGTATAGCAGGGCTTGGTTGGGTATCTGGAGCACAGAGTCAAATTCTCTGCTGGCTCATATGTTAGCAGTGACTGTGAGAGAATTTTGTCTCGGTAAATGTCCAATAGAAATTTAAACAGTCTTACATTTAAATCCGCACTGAAAAGATGCGCTTATATTGCCGAGGGAGGAGGAGTCTGGACACATTTGCGAACGATGAAATGAAGCTGACAGGGATGCCTTGTGTTCTTAAGTGCTGAAGGGAGATGAAGACTCTCTTTGCGCTTTATTAGAACGTTGGTCGGAAAACGAGTGGACTTTCAGCCTTAACAGATGCGCCTATCGCATTCGACAGTCCTGATTATTCTGCAGAGAGGTTTTGCTTGCGTTCAGAAGAAGCAGTGGAAATGCCTATTTGAGAAAGTCAGCTCAAGAATCTGCGAAGTGAAGGAGAGGATTTCGCAGAAAGGGATTATCAGAGCTTGGTCATCGATGGAGCTAAGACGATGCCGTTCTTCACAGTGTTCATCTTTGAATCAGAACAGAGAAGATTATGTAGATCATCATTTTATAAAGTGAAATGAGGTAGGTAAGCCTACGTACCTTCTCCATCATATAAATGAGTGTCCGGGGGATTTATGGGTCATCCGAAGGACCCAAAAACGGTTGATGTTTTGAGAATGGCGAGAAGTAAATGTTACGGGCTTCGACACACGCCAAAAACCGTTCGGTAGGCTATTGTGCCTGTTTACGATATAGTTAGCGTTCCATATCGCAGTGAGTTTCAACTAAAAGGGTAACAGAGGAATGCAATCGGGAAGGTAAGCTTGTGAGTTTTCATTTGGACCATACACTTTACAAACCATGACGCTAGGTAAGTGGATGTGATCAGAAAAAGAATACTGAAATGCACACCTTGATTTGATGGTACTCATCACGACTTTTCTCGGTTCTATCTGCCGCACGGTTAGGGCATATAATGACTTGAAATCTCAACCGCAGTAGAGTTCATGTCGCAAGGTTGGGGTGAGTAGAAAAAGCTCGAACTTTGAAGTCTCAATCAAGTACACTGTCGTCTCAAAATAACCTACGTTGCTTTGTGTCCTGTCCGCGTGCATGATGAGGTTTGCTTTGCAACGAAAGAGGAAATAATGTATGTAGTTGGTGAATCCGAGATGGCTCGGCGTAATGAGATCTTGCAGCATGTGGTTAGCATGGGAACATCAAAAAGCATCGAGAAATTGACTAGAAAGCAAAATGACGTAGTCAGAGTAAAGTGTCATTTAGAAAAAGGTAAGTTCCTCACAGCCCCAAACCCTCTGGCTCGGAACAGAGAGATTATTGGTGTCATCATTCGAAGGAGTTGATAGAAAAGTGTTTCGCAGCGTACCTTTTTTTGGATTATCTCTTGTCGATAGGTGAATCAGCGATGTGAGAAGCCTATGATGGAGGCTATTGGAGTGTAGCAAAACGTGAAAGATGTCTTTCGGGGTGAATAGAGGTTTGGAATCGACTAGATACGAGCAGCGATGCCGAAGCAGCTTAAGATTAACCTGCATCTGGTAGATTAGAGTTAGCGGCCGAATGCAACTTTCAGGCGAGAAGAAGAAGGGAAGCAGTTGTAGGATAGAAGAGATCCAATACATGTTCCTAAGCCTTTGAGACTTTGGGCACAGTGAAGGCTCTCAGATGATTCCAATATCGTGCCGTTGTGGTACATGGGGGGCAAGGTAACGTACCTCATGTAAGCATCAATGTGCAACGGATGTTCGGCAGTTCATTTCATTGAAAGTATATAGGTATTGGCCTTCACAATTCGTATCTGCGGTCAGTGGTAAGGTTAGCGTGTGGAAAGGCGGCGAGGAAGACACAAACGGAAGAAGGATGAGCAATGTGGTTGGGGAAGGAAACAAAAGCAACCGATCGCTACTGCGATGGTGTACCTCACCTCGGACGAGAATTTTCAAACAGAGGAAAGCGCATCGCAGGGTACAGAGGAAGGAGGCGGTACGGATACTTACCTGCAGCGCCGGCGAGCTTCTGCTAGCCACAATGCCTCATGCGCAAAAGCACCTCGTGCGTCGATGGAAAGAAAGGGGAGCTGAGAACAGGTCAAAGGAATAGATCCAGCGATGAAAGGCGAGAGGAAAGAGGGTGTATGCGCGAGCAAGGTGGGGGACAATGGGGGGAGTGGGTAGGCAGCTAAGGTCAGCGGAAGGTAGATGTGGATAGGAAGAAGGCCGCTAGACGTATGTAGATTATGTAATGCAAAGTGAGCAAGGCTGCGTCTTGTTTACATTAACAGAAAGCATAGGCATTACTAGCTTGACAGAAGGAGCCAGCTTATCAATACCATATCTCGTCCATCTCTATCCCCATACGTGACCGCCCACACGTTCTCTGCCGCCAGCAATAATATAACCCGCAACATGTATGTACTCCTCCCGCTATATTCATCTCCATACCATCACTCAATTCTAATCTTCTTCGAACAGATCATCCACATCCATAGGCCCTACGTCCGGCATGGATCCGCAACCCACCCTTACCTTCCACCAACTTCTCCTTGGCGAGCGTGTCTTGGACCAGCTCCAACGTTACCTCCAGACACTTGAGAAAAATTTTGGATGGCCCGAGGCTGAGGTAAAGTATCTCAACGATTACAAGACGCGAATGACAAATGTTAATGGGACTTATGTAGCAAGAGAGGCATCGCCTGATGTGGGATATCGAGTACTTCAAGGCGGTAGCGGAGTTCATGATGGAACATGGTGGTTAGGAAGTAAGTTCGCCCTTGTCTCGAGGCATCGAAAATTTCGACACAATAGTTACTTATTTTTTTCTGTAGCTTTTGCCATGTCGATGATTCTAACGATTCTCCAGGCATTCATGCTGCATACATGAAAACAATACAGATGACATAGGTCGTGGACAATGGCGGCCGCTTTCGAAATACTGTGACGAGAATACTCCGACAAACAATAGGAAACAAGGATTACAAGAGCCGTGGGATTATCAGATTGAAAGTATTTCATCCATGCCTATGGCAGCCCGGTCGTCATTGTTCGTGATAGTTGGGTGGGTATTCTTGATGGCCCTACTCTTTGTTGTTCAATTTTCGTCGGCAGAGAGCTACCTAGGTAGCATATCACAAGAATCATGTACATAATTGTAGGCATTTCTCCTATTACGAAACACCAATTTGTACGTTAACGATAAATTGTTTCTCTGGCATCTTTCTCATGCATCATTTGGCACGAGGAGCCAGGTAGTTTTTGGAAGATATATTCTGGCTCACCCAAGCTTTCAAACAGAGGCATGTAGATTTCAACGAGGATGTGTTTAAGTAGAGACATTGATTATTCTCCAAGAATTAGGAAGAGCTCTAGACGTAAATATAAGTTGTTTGCTGCACTCTTTGCTAGCATATCTTCTAGCAACCAATTCAGGACTACGAAGCAAGTATCTGCAATAACACCCCAAAGTCACCGCATGAATTGGAAAGAGAATTTACAGGGGAGTTGGATTCCACACGAACTTTACGGACGAGAATGTGTCTGTCTGTCTCTAGCCATTTTGGGCGTGCTTGATCACGATGGGCTGGAGGTGTTGGCTTCACCGCCTTTTTCAGTCCAGTAGGCAAAAGACTTCGTTTTCCTGCATCGACCCGCTGCGATCACAACGAACGCCAAGCTTGAGACGCTTTCCCACATTTTTCATCGAGTGCCAGGTTTGTGATCATTCAAACCAAATGAGAGAGCAAAATCCGGCAAATCTTTCCTGCGAATGGGCGCGCCCGCCCGCGTGCAGAAACCGATTTGCGCGGCGACATGACCAACCACATGCCCCACCGCCCTGTTCTCCCTCCTCACCAACTCCCTATTGCTTTAACAAGTTTTCAAGAATGAAGCTGAATCAACTGACAGGTTATCGTTTCCTCTTTACCGTTGCCTGCTCGCATCGCCATCCCGATCCAGTCAGGCTTAAGTCACTCGAGTGGCGTCCATGACCGAACCGAACGGACGCGCCGAACAGAGCCAGATTCCACACCGAAACCCGCAGGTCCTTTTCTACCCCCAAGAAATTACATTAGGTGGAAATCAAGCCGTCGAAAAGGTCAAGGCAGAGGCCACGCCTGGGAGATGCATTTCGAAACGGCTTATGCAAACTCAGAAGGCTCCGCCGCCCGCACCATCTTTACTGAGCTTGTACTCCAAGCGTTCTATCTTCGAGGATATAATTTCCCGTGCGCGCGTATGAACATCTTTGGATTAGCGAGCAGGTCATCGCCTGCATAGGTAGAAAAAGATCAACATTTGACAGGAGATACGAGACTGGGAACTGTCAGGTACACGGTACACTTCACCGCTGGAACTTATTATGAAAAAATCCTTCACATGTGCAGACCAGCCTGAAGGTGGCAAGAATATTGCTCGCCCGCCTTCTACGTCTACTTTGCCCCTATGCTCGTACCATAGGCTCTTAGATTCATTTGCTAATCTACCTGATAGTTTGGCATCTTTTTACCCAAGTTCACGACCCTCCTCGCTCGTGACCTCAACGACCGGCCCCAGGACGGTATCCAACCCCAAGAGAACAGGTTATTTCATTGTTGCCTTAACCTGAAGACGATCTAGAAACGCTTCCTCGAATACTCTGGCAGCAGATGGCCGCGTATCCCCTCCTATGCCTGCAAGCGCTGTCGCCGTCCGTCTAAAACTACCGCGCGGATACCACTCTAACATTCCGACCCTGATCCGCTGCCGCTGAAATGATGAACTCGTGAACAAAATGACTGCATTTTAGAGAAGAATGGTACAACGAGGGCATGCTGACAATTTCTGGAACGAGACTCGCCTGACGTCGATCGTGTCCGGACGGCTGACGCTTGGAAAAGCCCTCGCCGGGCAAGCACAAACATTGAAGAGCATTCATTACAAATTCGATCACTTTCTGTACGCATTAGAAGTCATACGCCCTTCCTACGGCATTTCGAACGACGGACGGAATCTTACGAGTACATCTCCTCGAAGGTATGAAAGCGAACACAAGGAAAAGGATTGGACATCTTAGGGAAACAAAGGAAGAAAATATGGTCGTGAGAGACGCTTTCGCTTATGCCCTATAAACTGAATCTCTTCGCGGAATATTCGATGGTGGAAGGCAAGGATGGCAGGCTATGGTTACGAGGAAGGAAGATACATGAGGAACACACAATAGGGCATATCAAAAGTTTGGATGCATTCAAATGCTTTTAAGAGAGAGGGGACATATGTCAAAGGCGTCAGTTCCTGACCTGAAAAGGTAGATCACTGGACACATCGCTCCAAGGAACAACTCACCCGAATGAGATCTAGGACATGGTCGCACCTTCCGCATAATTCTTGCCCGATAGTTCCATAGCATTATTTGCCTTTGTCAAACCAAAGGATGCACAAACTCAGAATATATTCATCGCGGATAGGCCAAAGACCTCACGGCATCAGTGAATGTGGACATATAAGCATTATACATTATTCTCGAATTCGGATATGATCATCTAGCTGTGAAAGCCTGACAATTCTGTACCCGCTATTCCACCCGCCACGACAGGTATAAATGGCTGTGAAAACCTCCACTGAATCTGAAAACACTCATCCAGAAGCCTAAGCCATCGGCCAGAACGATGAAGGATTATTCCGAGGTATCTCCAAAGCTTCCAAATGCCATCACTTAAAGCTTTTCCAAATCCCCAGAAACTCCACATCCGCGGTGAGATCAATTGCTGCCCAGTCTTTGGCTTCCTGGCTCTCAGGATGTTCGATCACGAACTCAGCCAGAGCGAATCCTCGCTGGATATATTCGTCACTGAATTCCGCGACTTGCTGAGGTGGTAAGGCCCCGATCACTCCCAAAGCCAAATCGAAGCTGTGCTCAGTCGCCTCCCCTGGGATTGGAGTCGTTGGAGAGTGGTTTACTCCGGGCCTATGATCAAGGGTGGCGCTCGATAGTGTGCTGGACGTGCCGTTATCGTCGTTGTCTTCGCCAGCGTTGGCGAGGGGCTTCATGCCAGGAAGAAACTTGCTACCGTACTTGGAACGCTCGCTCAGCTCATGCAGCTGTACTGGGGTCTCGTCGTTATTATCGTTGTCGAAGTCTTCCTCGGCATCACTGAAGACGCTGTCGACGAGGGGTGTCGTACCACGCGGAAGCTTCTCGCTGTACTTAGAAGGCTCTCTCAGCTCATGCAGTTGTGCCGGTTCCTCGTGCTCAAAGTCGTTGTCCGTGTCCATCTCGGTGTCGCTGTAAGCGTTGGCGGCGAAGAGAGTCGTGCCGGGCAGACGCTTGCCGCCGTACTTGGAATGCCCGATGAGCTGATGAGGATCAGTGTGCTGATCTGTCGTAGAGTGTACTAGGTCCTCGTCGCTGCCGCCGCCATTGTCGTCCTTGCGCTCTTTGGCATCATCTTTCGCGTCGTCGGCGAGAGGTTTCATGACAGGCAGACGCTTGCCGCTGTGTTTGAAACGCCCAATTAGCTTATGCGGATTAGCAAGCTCCTTCGCGCGCTTTTTAGACTTTGAACGTTTGCTGGAAGGCAACGAGGGCCTGAAGGTGTCCTGTGAGTGCGTCAGCGACCAGCTATTTCGGCAGGGAGATCGTTCGACTTACAGGCGGGCACGCGCAGTAATCCAAGCCCTCGCGACGGCAACTGCGGCAAAAGGCAAGCCGATCCTTGCGGATCTCCTTCTGGTCGCTATCCATGATGTGAGTCTGCGTTTTGAGGAGATAGCGGCGAGGAGGTGGAGTGGTGGAGCGGTTGAATGGCTATGGTACCGCCACCGACATTTTATGTATTGAAGCTTCGTTTGCACGGTTGAATATCGGGTACAGAGGTTGTCTGGAAGACAAATTACAGAAGAGAGCCTTCTGTGTCTATCACAGTCACGGTTACATGCCAAGAAAAAACGGCAGACCATCTATCCACGAGCTACGATAAATCGAGCATAGTGCGCATATCGATATTGGTCACTGGAAGTTGTCACGTAGCATTGTCCTAGAAAGGTATATTACAGGGAATCTTAATGTCCAATGTTTCTATGGGCCCGTAGGCGAAATCGACCGTGTTGGCGTCACATCCATCCCCTTTCCATTCGAAGCAGATATTGTGTTGATATGATTATGATGCATGTTGTCATTGTAGCGAGCAGGAGCTCTTCACTAAGATAATCTTTTCAGCAAACGTCTACTATGAGAAATGGAGACGACTTACCCATTCAAAACATGCTCGTTAACGTCCTTGAAGGTAGGCATTATATTGTGCCTACGAAACGTATTAAGATCATAATCAGCTTCTATAAACATATGTTGGAAGACTGCGTACCTGCGCCTGATTCCGAGCTTGGATCTTGCTGAGTATCTCAGCGACGAGCTGGTCAATACTATCGTCGTCATGAAGACGAGAAACTTCAGGAACCCGCTCGACGAGGCGTCTGATTATGAGATCAAGGATTTGAATTTCCACGCGCAGATTGCTTCTATCTGTCCACTGACCCTCCTCGTGTGGTGGTTCAGCAGCCACGTTGGAGGTGGTGATGTCCTGGACTCCGTTTTCATCGACGGGATGTGCGCCATTCTGATCGACGGGATGTGCTCCGTTCTGTTCGATGGGATGTGCTCCGTTCTGGTCGACCGGATGTACTCCATCAGAGTGAGACGCCATGATGCCGTGATTGCAGATTCTGATCTGGGAAGGAAAGAGTTAGAGAATAGTATACGAAGAACAGTAGGGAATGAGAGGCGCTTACGCGGCAGGTTGGATGTTGGCAGATGGTTGCAGAAAAAGGCGGGGAAGGAAGGAATGAAAGCAACTTATGTTCGATGGCGGATACACCAAGGCAGAAAGGTTGTGCGGGCACCTTTCTCTACCGGTGAAAGACTTATTATACAGGGACAGGGATGATCGCCAAAGTCGTGAGCCTGCAAGAGTGAATCTCGTAGGCGCGCATGAAACTGGCTACAGCGCCGCGACACGGAGGATGAACTGTGTCGTAAATCATGGATCACCAAGGAAAGATGTGTGGGTCATCATTGATTCCATTGTGTAATTGTGTTCCAAGCCCTATAGTTGACTCAACCTTGTAATCGTCGCGTTCTCAGGGCGGCGATCAAACAGGCAGATCTTTCCATTCATTCCCCAAAGCCCACTTGAATCCAGCAATCCTACAAAACATCGAATGTTCCTCACGAATGATGGCAGGCCGGATTGACAGCCTCACAGGATCGTCGCGATGGGGATCTGACCGCAAAGATCTTCGTCATCTTAAGACGGTACCTCCAGGGCTGAAGATTCTCAGTACATCTCTCGTGGAGACTATTGAAGAAGACTTACTCAGATGGATGTGGCTCTCCAAGAGCTCCTTTTCCTCGAGATATCCGTGCAGTGAAGCTTTCATGATGAGTTCATTGAACTCAGGCTAGACGTCACATTAGCATCTCGTATGCCATTGCAAATATCTGTTGATGAAGAGAGGAGATTTTTACACGGAAGTTGAGGAATAAGTGGCGAAGTTCCATGATGGTGGCGGTCAAAGTTTCAAACTTAGACGTATCACCTTCTCTAAGTGCCTCTTGCCAGGGTCCGTCGACCCCCTCGAGAAGTCCTATTATGCCATGCCAGACCTTGACGTTCTTGACTATCTCATGAACATGGACGTGGAATTCTTGATGCTCTTTGGTTCTTTCTCCTATAAACGGAGCCATGGCGTCCTTGGTAGGTATCGTATTTGTCCGGGGCAGTTAGAAACTGCAAAACGCACGCACGCGGTGTAGACTCTTGTAGTCGCACTTGCGGGCTCGTATGAGGTGGAGAATAGATGGTGCTATTGAGGACAAGAATGTGTCTAGCAGGCAGTGAGGGCGTGCGGACTGTAAAGGTGTACGGAGAGTGAGGCAGTGGAGGTTGCTGGAGGGGCCGAGGGCGGGTCGTGACCTATATACGTCTGCTGGTGTAACGATACCGGTGCGCTTTGAACTTACTTTACAAGGATCAAAGCGTTTGCAGAGTCTTCCGTTTGTAAAGAGGGTATTGCATGCTCGGCCTTGCATGGCATTGGCTCTGGCAGAGTGGACGGGCTGATATAGTCAACAATGTAGGGCATTCACAGGCAAGATTTGCGTCACACATGACAATAATGCTGCCCATGAATCTCCAGGTATGTAGCCAATGATGACGGGGAATATGAGGGCCTGAAGAAAGGTGTGTACCAGCACGGTGGATAGAAGGTCGTACACCACAAGATCATGCGGACCAATTGTCCAAGCAGCGGATCTTTACTATCAGAGTATTCCGTATCCGTACTTTCCTGCTGAGCGGATTTGATGGTTTGGCATTGATCATCACTGTAGCACTCGGTGGCACGAGGCAATGAATGGTGGGTGACGGTCAATGAAAGGGCCTCATGGCAGGATATCCCACACTACAACGACGAGGGACATGTAGATGTGCTTTCGATTGCTCACACAGCATCAAATACAACTATTCATATAGAATGTATCGTGACACTGCGTTGTGCGCCCTGCCTACCACGCGTTGCTCGTCACGGACGGCCAGTAATTTGGGCATGCGACACCCGCCACCATCCACCGCCCATCCTCAAACAGCCAAACGCGCTTCCAAGGACGCGAAAACAGCACTCCAAAATAACACATCACAGGCTTCATGAATCTAGAGAAAGAACATAGCATTGAGCTGAACAAGACTGTAGAGAAACGCTCAAGCAGTGGCATGGGCACTGGGTGCAATACCACGGAGCACATCAACAACGGAGCATAGCGGGGCAAAACAACGACACTATGTCTACATCATAACATCATACCAAACCAAAGCCCCAATTCAATTCTTCCTCAACACAACAGCAAAAGCCATTCGAGTCAATGAAAAATGTATGTAGGGAACAATCCCAAGAGTTTCAAAAATTCCCCAGTGATCTTAAGACCTCCCCGGATGTCCAAAGACCACTGGAAGCGACGACATGTTGGCATAAGAGCTTCCATTTTTCTAAGACCGTGGTCATATCTGCCTCAGAGTTCTCTTCACTGGCAGCGAAAAAACGAGAAGATCAAATGCCCCCGCACCATGGGGGAAAAAGAAGAAGAGGTGATGGAGGGAGGGCGGCGAGGTATATATACTACTGCCTGAGGGCCCGTGAGCAGATTTACGTAAGGTATCCCGTGACCATGGGTGCCTGGTGAACATAGGGTGAAGCCGGAATAGGTAGCGGAAAGTGCGTTTGTTGGAAAAATTCTCTTCACAGGCATGTCGGCGGAAATGAGCACCACCGCCACCGCGAGCTCCTCCATGGCATGCATGACTCCATATTCATATCCATTTGCAGTTGGTGCCATATATATTGTAGGTAGATAGTTCTGTATTTGTTGCGCATCTTTGTAGGCTTTCAAGATAGGACTTGACCGCTTCAGCAATCCGCGAGCCCATGCTGAGCACATGCATTCGATGGCAATTGTTCCCCCAGGATTGCATTGAGAAAGGCATTGGGATATTCCAGTATTGGTACGCCTGATTTCAATTGCCGCTGTGCCAGCTGAAGAAGTTGAAGTTGGCCTTGACAAGCTTGAGTACGAGGAAGGATTTCGACATCCATTGAACGGGGATGTTACAAGATCACTACCAGTCGCGTTGAACCTAGTTTCAGATGCTGCACCATGAGAGCAAGGTGTCGCACAGAGCCACTGACCGCTCGCAGAAGCAGACGTAAAATCATTATGACACGTAGCAAGCATTACTTCTTCATAGCCAGATAGGTTTCACGCTCAAAGCGAAGTGCCAAATTCCCAATTTCGAACACCTCCGGCGTACAGAGAACGGCATCGACCCTTACTCCTGCCTTCCGATATCGCTCTAAGAAGCGGAGGCACTCTAGGCGCTGCCTTGCCTTCAGCCCAGCGAGTGACGCTCATGCATTCCTCAACGCTGATTGGCCTCCCTACTATACTACCTGCTTCGTTGACTAATCTCTATTTCACGTGATTACCTGCTCCGTGCGCAAGAGGTGCAGTATATAAGTCTTCCCCTCCCTCCTTTCCTCCTCTTCTTCTTCTCTCCATCCCTCCGTGGTAAACAGTTGTCTGAGGTTTCTCCAGGCGGCTGTTTCTCCTCTCCTGCAATTTTTGAAACCAGACTTCTTCTCACTGAGCTTGCTCATAGTTGAAGTCACAGTGTCCTTGCCGCTGCACTACTGGCTTGTGACGCGACCATTCTATCTTTTTCATTGAGCTTACTGGCCTTGGCTGGTATCTTGAGGAAGAAGTTGTTGTGCTTGGTGTTTTGTCTTCGTATAGTGCCTGTTGACGTGACTCAGTTGTTGCCTTGCCCGCCATGCTATCCTGTGTTTGTTTACGGTTGCACGCTGTCTCACGCGGTCTACCCAGCCCACACACAGAGCTGCCAAAGCATATAACGCAGTAGTAGTGTTGATTCCTCTTGTTGGTGCAGCAGTTAATTCAATATGAAAGGTACGACGGGTCTCATGGCATTCAATGAGAAACAGTAGGCGTTTTTTCCTCCCACTGTGCTCATCCCATCCGCCGTTCTTGACTTTCGTGCCCCGCCTTGCAATGTAGACCTCGACGCGTTTCCTTCATGCCTAGGTGTGAGCTTGCCTGCGGCCTTGTGTCGACATTTGATGGCCGTCTTCTCCCACGGCGCGTGTGCTATTCGTGCCGCTCTCCATCGATGTCTTTACCCCCGTCCATCCTTCCGAATCTCACGAGCCGTGTGCCGCCGCTTCTGTCCTGCATGCTCTCCGACTCGAAGTTCCCCGCGAACGACACGGCGCGCTCAAGCTCCAGACGCTGGTAGTTTGCGCCCAAGGTTTGTACCTGTCCGTGTACTGACCGTTCCTTTTGTGACAGAAGCAGGCAATCCCATAGTCACCCCGCCGCGAAACACCGAGATACTTCAGAAAAGCAGGATGGACTGGAACAAGGCATCTTGTGCCGCCACACCCACAACTGGAGATCTACAAAGCGGAGGAGTAAAGGTTGGGCTTGCGGCTGGGATACCACTGTCACCGCGATCCCACGCGGAGGGACAAGGCTGGCCAGGACAATGATTTCACACGAGGATATAACTCCCCGTCTGAAGGAGGGCGACAGATGTGTAAATAGAACAATGGGCCTGGCGTTTCTCGCCTGCAGAATGGTTCTTGCTGCCTGGTTCCCGTCATTGGACATGTATAAGTTTGCGCTAGTTTGTTACAATTAGATACGCGGACTTCATTCCACATGCCCATTCCCACGTACCTCAATCTTTGTCGGCCTCATTGCAGTATTGATATGCCGAGACGTTCTGGGGAAGCGGGACGCTCGGTTGCTTTTTTCTAGGGAGTGCTTGCGCAGCCTGTGAGGGCCTGCACTCTGGAGGAAGGCACAATGGAGGGCAGGCGCCGGATATCATCATATACAGGCACATAGCTAGCTAGCACACCAATACATAGGTACACATCATACCCATACATGGCCCTGACACAGCCCAGTGGAGGTGCGGGCGACGGTACAAGCCAACCCGCGCGTCAAGCAGTTTGCCAATCTCATATAGATATCATTATGAGATTGTTCTCATGGTCGTCTGGCCGTCGTGCCTGACCGTTAAAATGCGGACGATATTGACACAGGCACTACAGCGCAAGAAACCGCGCTTCCTTCGCCAGGCCCGTCAAGGATCTGCGAATATCTGGCGTTGTCAAATGCAACTTGGGCTCTTTGTAACGGATTGCGACTCCACGAGCTCATACTGTGGACTGTGGTCGTGACAGATAGTCACGATCATGGGGTGTGAGTGTATCATACTCGCGTTTCTCACAGCTTGCAGCGATGGTAGCGATGGCAGCGGCGACTGCTTGAAATCTAGTCCTTGTTCATTACGCTCAGCTCTTACGCCTCTTTCCTCATACCCTGAAGCACGATGTTACGGTTGCGACTACAGAGCTAGAAAGACACGGCGGCTCACGGAGCCCTACCCCAAATCCCACGCCAGGATGCCAAATCAACGCGACGAGGCGAAATGAACTACGAGGGAACTAGGAGAGACCTCAGCGAGCCTAGTTACCTTCAGAGAAGCGGACGGAATACGTCTTGACCGACTGTGAGGGTATAGGGAGGAAAGCGCCACGCGCCAGCGCCAGATCAGGATAGCTAGATAGGTACATCCATAGCAGATAGCCAGATACGGTACCAATACACACATATACCATCCACCCTACTCTCACATAACCGTCCGGACAAGAAAAGTATCAAGGGAACAGTACGCATCCGTGAGCGAAAGGCATTCCCACTGTCCATGGAGACAGCGCGCGTTGGGGAGGAGAGAACGATATTCCTGTTTGCGGTAGCGGCGAAAGGCGTGGCGATATACCTGAGGAGCATTATCAGATCAGGATATGGACTCATGCGGGCTCTACACTGGGGACAGAGACGGTCTGGCCATGGATGTGGACACAGGGCAAGTGCAAGAGAAGTATAACCCATACAACGGCACTGAGACCACTACAGGCCAGCGTAATTCTCACTGCTTACCACGGTCATCGACTTCAGTTCAGCCGTCATGGCAGGATCACAGATGACAGGAAGAAGGTGGTGCTTGCGTTGAAGGATGTCTCGATGAGCGAAGGACCAGGCCGAGGCACATGGAGGGCAACAGTACATTCTAGTT